>CM074978.1:189271-211771 GCA_037576825.1 Pangasius krempfi
CTGTCTTATTCAGACAGAACCAGGCCACGTCAGACTGTCTTATTCAGACAGAACCAGGCCACGTCAGACTGTCTTATTCAGACAGAACCAGGCCACGTCAGACTGTCTTATTCAGAGGCGTCGACTGATCGCTGATGGTTAAAACTGTGCCTCAGAGACACTGTTTCCCATCAGAGTTTAATTACGCTCATTTGTGTTTCTCACACAGAAGCTCGTGAGATGTCTCGGAGTTTACATACACACGCAGCTACGAGTGGGATTAGCGTGATTAAGCCCACATGGCTCCGCAGTCGAACGTCATTAACACGTCCATCGGCCCGGCTCCTTTCCGCTCCATTAAATACTAACGCCTCAGACGAGGCTAATAAACTTCTCCTGAACGCACGACGTGGACCTTAAGGTGGAAAAACCTGCAAAGTTCTGCCGTTGGAGGTCTTCAGCATCGCACTTTTTTTTTTTTTTTCATTGGTGTTTCCTGCTCTTAAAACGCACCCGATTCACCTCGTCAGCTCATTAACACACCTTTCCCCGAGATTACAGTGGGTTCTGCACCGAGGAGTGGCAGCTGCTTTCGTGAGGTTTCTGCTCCAGCGTACACATTCGCTCCCCTCCCGAGCCGCCCGGGGGCACGGCGGAGCCGAAACGTCCGTCAGGTTTCCATGGCGACCACTAAAATGTTCCACGGTCTGTCTCTGTGCAGCGGCGTAGAGATGTTTAACACATGGACAAGCTTTGGTAGAATCTCTTTAGAACTGCAAAACAGTATTTCACTAATCGCGAATATTATGAAATATTATAATATAATAATAATATTCAGTTGTTAGCTAGGATTAGCTGCGATCTCTGCGATACTGAGCAAAACGTGTCACGTTCTGACATTCTGCCTCTTGATCCCTGTTTTTCTTTCACTTTCTGGCGTTCCATGATTCCACAGCCATAACGTCATGCCTGGCTTGCTGCGATTGCCGATAATCAGCGAAAATCCCTTTACGAGAGACGCCCGTTTCCGTTTAGTGACACTGAGCAGAGCTGCCGAATCCCAGAATCCTCAGGGGCGCCGTTTTTTTTTTTGTTTTCTTTTAACGAGCTGCTAGCGATTTATGGAGGGATAATTAGCAGCCTGTGTGAAAGCACTAAGGTCGGAGAGTAAGGGGAGTTCACACCTGAAGGTCACTTCCAGCATCCTGCGTTTCAGCGTAAACCCTGATCCTTTCTCCCGTTTCTCTGTGGCTAATGCGCTCCATGTGCCGGCGCCGGGGGAAAGGAGTCAGACGGTCAAAGTCCTCTGCGATGGACGCCTTTGAAGTTCCCTCAGCTTTGTCTAATAGGAGACAGCACTACCTGTGAAGATGAGAGACAGCAGATGTGGACACTCACTGTGTGTGTGTGTGTGTGTGTGTGTGTGTGTGTGTGTGTGTGTGTGTGTGTGAGAGAGAGAGAGTGTGCATTCTGTGAGCCATATTTTTCTTGAAAAGCTCTCCACATGAACGACAGAATATCCGGCCTTTAGATCAAGACATTCCTTTATACATAGATTTTCATAAATGTCTTTTTGCTAAGAGGATTTATCTTTAGGTGTGTGTGTGTGTGTGTGTGTGTGTGTGTGTGTGTGTGTGAGTGTCTCGGAGAGAGAGATTGAGTGGGAGGCAGATGTGCCAAGATAAAAGGGCCAAGCTGACCGTTTGTGTTAAATCACGGGGTCAGAGGTCACCAGACTTCCGTTAATGCGAGGCAGATGCGGAAACCCCAGAGCAAGGCCAGCGCTGATGTGGTGTAACGACTCGTCCGAGGTGCTTTAGTGACGCTGACGAAAGCAGACGTTTGTCCGAAGCTAACTTTTCATGAGAATCGCTGCTGGTGTCGTCATTACGCACTTAGCCACTAACTGCGGAAGAGGTAGTGACACTCGTGACCTCCTCACTCGTCCCAATACGTTTCTCCAGCGACGTTGTACCGACACGCTGCTGTCATCAGGGCATCAGTGCCAGGTGGTCTGGTTCCTTCCATCTTCAGGTCTTCTTCAAGAATCCAACGCTCTACCTCATTAATATTGTTGACTACAGAGTCGTCGTCTTTTCCTCCTTCATAGCTTTATCTGAAGAACCTACTAGATGCTGAGCAGTATGGCTACAATGCCCATCATTCCACAAATACCTCCTTGAACCTTCCGCTGCCTTTGACACTTTGAATCACCACGTCCCCATTTCCACCTGGTTTCAGACCAAGTTCTCATCATATTTACAGAATCATTGCATGGAGCGGTCCAGATGTTACCTCACAGCATATCTACTGGAGTTCCTCACGTTTACTCTTGTTCTCTATTCTCTCGTATCTTCTCATTATTGCTACACAACCTTTACCTCCATCCACCTGACGAGCCTGAAGATATTGGACTGCTTTTCTGACCTCTTGTCCTGGATGAAGAGTCATCGTCAGAACTGATATGTCTCTCCTCTGCTGGACCTGGCAGTCACCTTCAGTGTCCTCACAGTGCGTCTGGCGTACACAGCTAAGAATCTGTGTGATTTTAGATGATGGACTCTGACCACATCTCATCAAAAACCTGATCCTGTGGATTTCTTCTTCATAACTTTCAAAGACCTTTTCTGATCACAGCTCAACTGCTTTCTACACTTTTTGCTGGTCTGCCTTCATATTCCATGTTTCTTTTCTCTTCATATCTCCTGCCTGGTTTATAACCTCCCAAGGTTTTCTCATGTAACCCCGTACTCAGATCTCTCCACTGCATTCCTGTTGCTGCAGGAACTCTAAACCTTTTTTTTCTTGGCGTTGCAGTCATCACTTTTCACATTATCTGCACACCCTGGTTCAGAAGTACACACAGCTCAGGTCTTCCACTTCAGGGCACTAGACGCCTTTCTCCGAGACCTTAAAGTGCTTGCAGCCCAACATCTCGGTGGTGGAATGAGCTTCCCCTTCCCCTCCTAACAGCCCCGGAGTCCCTGTTCCTTCCACAAAGATCTAAAGATCTTCTTCAGGACAAAGCCTTACATTCTCTGCACTTTCCATGCTTTTATTTCTGCTTGTTTTACTTTTACTTTTTTACTATTAATGAACGTAGGTTTGAATTGGCCTTTCCGTCACCTTCCACTCCACTGTAGCCCTTGAACAAACTGCCATTTGTCTCTTATCTGTCAGGACTTTCATTTTAATGTTAGAGTTTGTCCAAAAAAAGATGACAGTCCTGTCCTGTGTGGGGTGTTGCCTCCAAGATGTCAAGATAAATTTTACCAACATTTGGGTGGAGAGCTACCTGCAAACCAGGACCATCAGTAAACACTAAATATTAACAGTGTATTAGACGCAAGTCTTCCTCTCGGACGCGTCAGCTGCGTCTCGTCACTGCTGTTGTCCCGTCATTTAGGACACCGACCTCGTTGGCGTAGTCGACAGGTTCAGGCGAGGTCAGTGGTGACAGAAGCAAGCTGTTCTCCAAGTCTTGGCCGTTCACCATATTTGTTAGCTAAGATACCTTCGAGCTGATATAGACTTGGTTGAGGGGGCAGTTCTTGAAGACTTGAAGAGGCTGTTCTATAGTCGTGTCTGTTATTATATTCGGTTATTCGAAATCGGCGGATCTCACTTCCACAGGACACTTGCAGGATTATCTTATGATGGCTGCCTGATGTGTCTCGTGTTATTAAGGTTGACCAGAAACATGGCAGCAGATCAGAAATTCCACATGGTGAAAATCTGTGGTTTCAGTGTTGCTTTTATTTCCAGAAGTAAAATATTTAACAAGGAAGCACTTGGTACAGAAACGATTTATTGAGGAAGAGTGGAGATTAGTTTTATAGAAGTCCTGACGAGACTTATGACCTTCTCAGAAAAGCGAGACCATCATTTTGCCCAGTCTTTTGACTCTTTTTTTTTTTTTTTTTTTTTTTTGCTGTTTATATTCTGCGTTTTAAATACGGAGCTGATGGAGCCTAATCCCCAGACCTCTGCTGTGTTAATCTTTCACGCATTCACAAGCTGTCAGTCAATCCTCTTGTCGTTTTTTTCTTTTGTCCTCTAGGTCATCTTCCTGCCTTCCTGGAAGCGTGTAGCACAGATCAGTTCTTCCGCTGTGCCGCCGCACTTCTCCGAAACCCACGGCTGGACCTCGCCGTGGCTGAGAAGCTCAGCGTTCTCCTCCAGAAACTGTCCTGCATCAGGTCTGAGCTGAATTCCTTACTTCATCATCATCATGGCTTCAGTCAACAGTAGAAGGTTTGAGGGACTCTAGTAGACATAAAAAGACAAACTATAACCTGGCAGCTGTATTCCCGCAAGGCAGCATGAAGAATTTATAATAAAGGATGAAACGGAAAGCTCCAGGTTCATCTTCCTTGACAAGTTTTTGTTTTTTTCTTGCCTCAGAGCTGTATTCTGTTTATGAATGTCCTCACTTTGCTGAATTATCACCTTGAGAATTCCAAGCGTTACTTAGCGTTACAGGCTCGTTCGACTTCGTTAGGAGAGACTTCGCGTTTAAAGTAAAATAATAAAATGGTCAAAACTCAGCAGTAATACGTTTATTTCACTGTTCAACTTTGAAGAAGCTCCGCCCACATACTTATCAGTTTTGTTTTTTTTTAAATATAATTTTTCTCAAATTCAGCTCAGGAAGTTCCCAAAATGGTCAACATGATACATGATCCAACAAATTCAATTCAATTCCAACAAACCGTTATAGGTTTTTAAAATTCACCTGCAGCGTGTTCGCTGAAGTCCACTCCGAGGCTCCGTCTCATTCTGTACTCCGAGTGAGGCTTCACGTCAGGGCTCCTCATCCTTACTGCCACGGGAACCAGACCTCCTTACAGGTTGTATAATACTGATGTAGCGTAGATCAGCTCTCGAGTTACATCATCACGTCTTATTTCCTGAGCGTCATCCTCGCCAGGCTGACATGCAGAAAGGAAAGCGCCTCGTTAGCAGAGACTGGGGAAACGTCTGGAGGAAAGAGAAACTCTGCTGACTTGCCAGATGTTCATGTGAAATTTGGGGTGAAACAGTAGAAACGCTCTGCTCATGTGTAAAAGAGCTAGCCTTTGTACGGAGTAAAACACTGCATGTCACGCTGTTACAGGAAAATAATCAGCGACGGGAGTGGTGTGGTGAAGCGGAGTCACTCTCACCACCCTGAAGTTGATTAATTTGCTATAACAGCATGTCACGACGTGTTTCATCCCTTTCAAACCCCACCGACTCGCCAACGATTACAATTATGTAATTTATTTACGTCATAATTTTTCATCCGTTTTAGTTGCGATTGACGTCGTGGAAAGTCCACGAGATCACGTTATAAACAGAGGAAGCTCAAAACTTGAACCTCTCTGTCCTGTGGCGGAAAAAACGTCCTGTTACAGAGCACTGAAACTGGAGACTCCTTCCATAAAGGTTAAATAAACGCCTTTTCAGAAACCAATCAGATCAAGACCTGGACATGCTCTCTACCACTAATAGTTCCGAGGCGGTGTTAAAGAGTGTGTGTGTGTGTGTGTGTGTGTGTGTGTGTGTGTGTGTGTGTGTTTGCAGAAAGAACCGGCGTCTGTTCGAAGCGTCCTCGCTGCACCTGCTGCTACAGGAAGCGCAGCGCTCGGCCGATCCGTCTCGAGCCTTCCTCAACATCAACTTCAGCTCCGTCCTGTTTAATCTGGGCGTGGCCTCACGTCCCTGACCCGCCGGAAATCTGGACACTCCTAACCAGCATGCTCGTCTCTTTGTGTTGTGTTATTTGTTGAGGTTTAATAGTCAGCTCATCATAACGCAGTACTTTTGGAAATTATTCATAATTTTTTGTTTTTATTACAATTTGCTTATCGTGTGTTAATGTGGCAATTAATTATTCATATTTCAGAAAACAAAGACTGCTTCATTTGTACACAAGCTGGATTCAGACAATGGATAGAACACACACACACACACACACACACACACACACACACACACACACACACATCTGTGTTTATTTCCCTGTTCTGATGACCTCCGTCTCTTGTGCGCGTGTCCTCAGCTGCCTCCCAGAGACGGGTTGTTCTCAGCATGTTGGTACTAATCCCATGATTTGGTTATTGTTGCGCTGATTTAGAATGACGGTTCCTTCGCCGCGGCGCAAGAGAGCGCGGCGCATATTTGTACATTTGGCCTGCGTTTGTAAACCTGTGGTCTCGAGAGCGCTCCCTTACGTCTTGTGCGTTCTGACTGACTTAAATCGTTTGTGACTGAATAAAATATTTGTTGCCGACTCGGTATCTTGCGAGACTGCGGAGATTTAAACGTTTATGTCGCCAATCCTCTCATTGTTTATCAAATAATGATTATAATTTTTTTTTTAAGCAGCTGTCAAGCGAGCGCAGCTGCTGTTCGCGGGTTTATAGAGACGGGACGTTGTTTTGTTGTGATGTCATGCATTCATCAAGTCGCTTATTGACTTCTGGGCTTGGTTTTTATCCTTGGATTTGGGTGCGTTAAACCTGAGGCAGTTCTCAGACCGAATGCGAATAAAATCACTTTTCTTAATTAGCTGCAATTTTTTATTTATTTATTTGTTTTTTTTTTTAATAGTGAATGCAGTGAAAACACACCGACGAAGCCACACCCACAGGGACAGGACCTCCACGTCCTAGAGGGCATTTATTTGGATGAAAACAACTAGTACTGGCTGAATCATCAAGGAAATGTTAAAGCGATCCACTGTTGTCCGTAACAGTAAGAGAGGAAGCTCGGGGCAGGGAGCAGGTCAGTCCATCATGAAGACGTGGTACAGGTTTGGCTGCCTGCTCCCTGCACTCGGATTAACGTTGCGTTCTGCTTGGACATGAAGCACAAAAGGCACAAAAGCTCAAAAACTGACCATCTGGATTTAAGCTGAGTTACATTCCTGCATTCCCACAACCTGCTCTCATTGGACAGTAAGGAGCTGCTGTTGGTGGACTTTGTGCAGCTCCCTCTAATCAGCAGCGAGCGCGCTGAGGCGATGCCTGTAGGCTGCTGGGTTCTGTGACATGTCATGTAGCGGATGATCTCCACCCCAGAGAGCCGCTTATAAGTGTTGATCCGGCTTATGAAGGACAATGAGCTCATGATCTGGATCAGGAAAGTAAACACAACACAACACAAAACCCAGTAGGATGTACTGATGTAAACTCTTCCATAAACCACAGATTGCTGGCGCCGAGATGTAATTCCTGCTCGACCTAACAGTACTAATGAATAACATCCAAACTCGCTGACGCCCCTGAGAGTGGCTAGTGCTCTATTTACTTACTTAACATTAGTGAAGTACCAATTCTGGGTAGAATGACCTTTGGCTGCAATTACATCTGCAAGTCTTCTGGGATATGTCTCTGTCAGCTTTGCACATCTGGATCCTGATATTTTTTTTTTTTTTTTTTGCCCATTCTTCTTGGCAAAATTGCTAAAGATCTGTCAGATTGGATGGAGACTAATGGAAAACAGCGATGCTCAAGCCTTGCCACGGATTCTCAAGCGGCTTGAAGTCTGGGCCGTTCTAACGCATCCAGAGTGGAATATATCGGTTTTCTTCTAGGATCGTCCTGTATTTAGCTTCATCCATCTCGCCCTCAACCCCAAAGAGTTTCCTGGTTCCCTGCTAATAAAAAGCATCGACATAATGCTACCACCCTCGTGCTTCGCGGTAGGGATGGTATTCTCAGAGTGGTGGGCAGTATTGGATTTCAGCCAAACGTTGCGTTATATGCCAAGGCCGAAAGATTAAAATTTTGGTCTCCTCAGACCAGAAGACCTTGGTGGACGACCTCCTCTACACAGAGTAGTGGTCATGCCATATTCTATTCACTTTGTGATGAAATATGGTGCTCCATGAGATGTTTAAAGTCTGGGATATCAAACCCTGATTGATACTTTTCCAGAACGTTGTCCCAGACTTACTTTTTTTTTTTTTTAAGCTGCTTGGTCTTCTAGCTATGTTTTGGGAATAAACAATTCCGAGTGCACTTTTTTTCCACAGTTACTTGTTAATAGGTTTGTTTTCATTTTCATTATCCAGGAAGTGGACAGTGCTGGAGAATTTGACTTTGCAATGTCAGAGGAAGTCCACATTATATTACACTTTTTTTCCCCCAAACAACTGGTCAGATAAATAAACAAAAGAGGACTTGATGATTCAATTTTGCAGATGTGAACATCATGTGAAGGCTTTCAGTGTTCCAAGATGAGCTGCTAGCACTGAGAGGAAAAAAAAACTGGTGTGCACACACACACACACACACACACACACAACTCATAGCTGAAGCATCCAAGTTCTAAGCAGATCTGTCTGTGTTCTTGAGAGTTAAATTATTCCGAAAGGAATCTTAAGAATGTGGTTTGTGTGTGCTGATGTAGTTCTGTTCATGCTTTGGTTAGTAATGTTCATTCTTTTTATTACTTCTATCACTGCTTTTGATATTTCTAAGTTGTTTTCAAAGAAATCTGGTATCAGGTGCCCGTTATAGTGAATTTCCTGTGCATATTTCTATCATTCGTTCCATGTTTCCCTAATTCACATGTCCTGCTGAGGTACTGATATAACATTCCCACCAGCTCATCTCCACCTCACACTGTGCGTAACGCACAGCTGTCGACCGCTCCACCACACGTGTGCGGTTCCTCCGGGTTCTCCGGTAGGTGGATTGGCTCGAATTGGCTCCTCAGTGTGAATGCTTGCGTGTTCCTGGTGTCCCGCGATGGACTGATGTTCCCAGGATAGGCTCCACAAAGAGGCGGAGCTTTCAGAATTAACAGGCAGAGATGTTGTGTGTCATCCGTGTAAGCAGTTCTTCTTCTCACTTACGTTACAGCAGCTGTAAACACTCGTTCCCTCACCAGCCTCTCTATTTTCTCTCTCTTCAAGTTAAGACAAAAAAAAAAAAAAAACCCAGCTTGTCATGTTACCGAGAACTTCTCTGTCCTTTCAGGACACTTACTGATCCTGGAGACTCCTTCCATAAACGTCTGTTTCCATCAGCCAATGTAAGTTCTTTGTTAAGCAACATTTTTTATCCGTTTATTCTTACATTAAGCGATGTGAGTAAGCGATTAAGCGAATGAGCTGTTGCTATAGAAACGATAACGTATTAGAACGAGCACATTATTACGCATTAATACGTTCCTTCTCGTGGCAGAGAGCTACTCTCTGAAAAGGTCCTGTCCGTGTTGTCCACATGGGACGTTGATATTTTAAAGGATAACACGTGTTCCCCGTGTGCTCTTCGATCACGTGCCGTATATGAGGAAAGATGGATTTGGTGGTCTCCTATAACAAGCGTAATTTTACATTTCTGGCCAGGCGTAACCACCATAAAACATAAATACTGTTTTAACGACTGGCCAAGACCCAGAAACGGCATCATTCTGACCACTTAACAAGCTGAAATAACGAAGATAAACAAATCAGGCCGTGACAGGCACTTAGGCTCTTCAGACAGGCTTATTATTACAGCGCTTGGGTAAAAGCCACTCGTGGACAGACATGACACAGGAGCCTGAGAACCTAGAAGGAGAACACACTGTTCTGCGAGCGTGTGGACCGAGCGTGTGCTTATATTAAAAAATGAAATTAGCTTAACATGCAATGTGCTGCGTCACGTAAGAAGAAGAAGAAGCGGCAAGATGATTCAGAAACATACAATTCAAACGTGTGGAATGAAAACTGTTGATGTCGGGTATCTTCTTCAAGCAGAACCTAGTTAGAGATTCCATGGACTAATTTCATTCTCATGTCTTATGCTAACTGTTCATTAGCCGACTGATTTTGGAAATGTAGCATATTGTTATTGGTGGTGGTGGGTAAAGAAGGTTGTGGGAAAAAATGTATTTAATTAGCTTAATCTCACAATGAAAATGAGAGAAATGTCACCTGAAATTCTTAAAAATATTTTTTTGGAATATCCACTAACCTGAACGTGAGGACCGTAGTTATGACGTTTAAAACAGCCGGCGCTGTAGTGATCCTGCCTGAAAGAGGACACGAGTGTATTTAGCTCGCCAGACACTACTGCAGCTTTGGCTGGACCCGGAGATTGCGAATGAAAATCTGGTTGCCTCTTCCAAGAAGTTACAGCTGGTTCAACAGTTACATGATGCAGCCTTATCCTTAACCCAAGTCTTTACAAGCCTTAGCGGGTGTGTAGTCAGAGTAAGGTGACTGGAGTACACCTGAGCTTTCCAGGCATCGTGGTGAGGAACAAAAAAAGGCAAATTATCTTAATAAATCCAAATCTAGGTTTAATTAATTAACAGGCCAGACTTTTTTTTTTTTTTTTTTTTTACAAATGTAACACTTCGATGATTGTGTCGTAAATAAAATAAAACGGCGCATCCTCAAATAATCACTCAGCGCTGTGGAAAATTGGAGGGATAATAGAGGTGGAAACAATCAGACCTTTATGTGAAGCTTGAAAAAACTCGCTGGAGGGAAAGACATGAATGAATGAAAGGTGCAGGCGGGAAAAAAAAAAAAAAAAAGGGGCAAATCACAACGTGAACCGTTTGGCCTTGCTCAAGGCTCTCGATGCCAAGCTGACAGCTAATTACAATCTCGTCATGTTTTTACCGCCACATTTAACATGGCTTACAGGCATAGTAGGCAAAATGCATGAGGTGCGTTTGTTTAAAACGTATTTTTTTACTGTTATAAAACCATGGAAAGTACCGCAGGACTAGTCCAAATCATTCTGGAAGTGAATCAGTGTATTTTGTTGCTTTACACCATTATAACTAATTTGAATAGAATCTGGAAAAATCTTAGTTCAGTCAGTTATGCACATGGGAAACACTTTATATCTTTAAATATTTATTTCCAAACAAAGCTGGCTTACCTTGGATGAGACCGTTAATTACATATCACCTATTAGCTAGCGAACAGTAAACGGTTATCCTTCAACAAAACTAGCTAACAAACACTGAGCTGAGGGACGCAGTGGAGGCCCCACAGTGGAGAGTAAGACCAATGCCAGTCCAAGCCAGTAAATTGACAAGAAAACAACAGGAATTAGAAATAAATGAAGTTGGGCGAGGTAGACCTGTGGCTAAGAAAAAAAGGATAAAAGATAAAGGCAGGAACTGGGGCTGCGCCTGAAGAGATTGTGGGAGGAAGAAGAGCTTGGCTGACTACAGAGCACGTTCAGAAACAGAAGGAACATGAAGAAGCCAACATTTTTAAAGATATACTCAACAGCTGCTAGAAGACAAAAACAGGAAGCTGGAAGCCACCAAAGAGGAGCGTCTGATCACAGGCCAGGACAGGGACCAAGCAAGGACAGCCTCACTAGACCTGGCAGCTAAGCAGCATCCCCTCTCCCAGGTTAACACCGACCTCCACAAACTCGGTAACGTCTGTTAGAGCTGTAGAAGTGCTTCCCCGGCTTCCTAAAACTCTTGTGGAAATTGATAAGGACCTTCCGGAAGAACCACTGCAGCCAACAGCAGAAAGCCAGTGACATCAGTGATTTCAAAAACATTAACCTGGGAAGATCTCCATCGTGGTCAAGAGGATGACCTCATGGGTAACAACACTAGCCCAACACCAGCTGGAAAAACAGGTATGGGTGCCAGGCTTTCCTTTGTGTTTGGAGATTTTGATGGGAACAAATCTGACCAAATTAGACCTTTTCAGGAAAGTTAGAGAAATTGACCAAAAGCCATGTTCAGCATCATCTCCAGGTTGTCCTGGCATCCTAAAGATCCTGTGGAGACTGATGAGGACCTGCCGGAAGAGCCGAAGAACCTCTGTATCCGTATAGAACGGCGAATAGCAGTCTTCATTCTTGAGGATTTCAAAATGTAAAGGGGAAGATCTGCATTCTGGTCAAGAGGATGACCTCATGGATAACAGCGACATCAACACCAGCTGTCAGGAGGTGTCGGGCTTTCTTCAACAAACAAGTCCAAGGACCCAAGAAGGAGAAAAGTGATTTAAACCCATGTGACTGGATCTTGTTGATGCCTGCAGATCCCTCCCACTCTAGTTCACTGACCTGCAGTGAAGTTCTGGGTCCTGGCTTCTTCCCGTGTACACACACTCCTACTAACTACCGAGGCAATTCTTTACTGAAAGTACACTGTGTCCTCCATTGATGATGTCTCTGACACAAGCATGCAGATGAACTCCTGCTCTCTCCGAAGCTGGGTTTCACAGCCCTCTAGTCGATGCTGAGAGAGAAAGTATCAGGGCTGGAACCGTGCCACATTTCTCCTCCCATGAATGGACTTCGTTACGCTTCTTTGAGCGCTAAATGGTAATAACGCGGGTTGAGAAACTAACCCTCAGGAGCTTGTCAGACTTAAGCTTCTGAAATCCTGTGATCATTGTCCGAGGTTTAAAAAAAAAATAAAAAAATCATCACTGTCTGAAATCTGAAGACAGAATTTCACAAGCTCTGGTGTGTTTAGACAAAGTCGCTAATCCCCAGCCAACTCAAATCCCGAGGGCAGCATTTGGAACAAGACCAAATTTAATAAATGACATAAATGACCTATGATGTCATATACAGAAATTCTTACTATTAGCGTAGAATTTACACAGTGCTTAATTCACATCTACAGCCCTGAATGAACAAGTTCACACTTATAACGCTTTACAGTGTGTAACACATACCGCACTATGTTACCACTTTTGGTACCAAAGTAATATCTATAGTTATGAACCTGATTTGAGAACTTGAAAAAAGCTTTACAGAATTATTCACAAAGCTAGCTGGCAGTTATCGGCTTCAATCAGCAAGCAGTGGAAACAACCCGCTCTAGCTACAGCACCTCCACAAGGAGGCTTTGTCTTCACAGATTTTAGAAAAGCCATCCAAAAAAAAAAGTGTAACTGGGTCCATAAAGACCACGTCAGCGTATCGATTTAATGTTTTTCCTTTTAAACGTTTCATCTAGCTAGTTGAATGGGTGTAAGCAAATGTTTTCCCCACTTTGTAATAACATAACTAGCAACACTTAAGCTCTAGTTGCTCCCTTTCCAAAGACGTCCACTCATTAGCCAGAAAGAAAGACGTCTTTTGGACGTTGAACGAAGAAGTGTTTCAGATGCGTTTATGCTCAGTGGGTGTTTATTCCCAGTCTGGAATTTCACTGAGATTATATCTCATGTATGTGTTGTGAAGCATGGTGGTGGTAGTATCAGTTTTTAAGAGTTACCCTTGGTCTCTTGATGCTTAATGTGATTGTCAACAGAAGATCTTTGCATGGGTTAAAACGAGTTTTATACTCATCATTACAGACGTCATTTCCACGTCAGATTCTTATCTTGCTACCGTTTAATCAACTTTACACCTTTTACCTTTTTATTTACAGCAAAAGAAGCACAATTCCACACTTTCACTATCATGAATGTCAGCTTTGAGCTGCAATTATGAAATATTAACATAATAATGAAAAATAACGCCACAGAATAATCGGCAGTCTAAATATAACTCTTTTATTGATAGTTCTTAACACGATGCATATGTACAGTAATAAGTTAATAATATATACACTCATATCTGTAAGAAGCTTTCTTTTGCCTTAGCGCTGTAAATGAGGTAACATGAGCGGATCTGTACATGGCGAGATTAACCAGATGTCTCGATAGTTTTCTGTGTCCGTTAGTTCCTCTCGGAGCTCTGCTCTATTTAGCTGTCAAACAGCTCACAGTATGAAAGAAGCACACACACGTGATATGAAAAACCATGAAACGTGTAAAGTCATTTCCGTGTGGTTCTGCTGCTTGAAACCATCAACAACACGCCATAAACACAGATCCGGAGCTCCTCGGAACGACTGAAAGCTTATTAGCCATCGTTTAGTCTTTCCTTCTGCTGTGTTGCTCCTTGCTCCAGTTAGCTGCTTGCTGTTTTTTTTTTTTTTTTTTTTTTTTTTTTTTTTTTATATAATAAAGTTAACGAGGTGCTGGAAATCGCAGGCACTTTAAGTCATAAATCCACTAATTTCAGCAAATTAGGGCAAGAACCAGAGAATTAGCCATCACACACACACACACACTTTCATTTCTCAGTCCAACATTTGGTCCACAAAAATTTGAAGTCATTAAGAAACATTTTTGTCAGATCTCATACGTCTCACCATATAACTATAAATATATATATATATATATATATTTGTATATTAGACATGTGTCTAATCTTTTATTCGACATACTGCGATATTCAAAACGCAATATTGTGATCGCGCGTACTTCAAAATACCGAGGGTCCGTTCTGAAGGTCTGCTGTGTTTGGAAGGCAGCGCAGGGGCCGCTGTCCTCTAAGGATCCTTATTTTGGACAAATTTGAATGAAAATTGCACTTTTAAATACAATTAAAAACCAAATCAAATGATCTTTCCGTTAAAATGCTGCCCAGATACCCACGCACTATCAGGATTGTTTATATCATCAATTTATATCAGCATCCTAAATAAAAAAAAAAAAAGTAGAAGTTGGACTAATTGTGGAAAACGTCACGAGAAACAGGACGTTTCGGACAAAATACTTCATTGTAAGATGAAGAAGATTCTTAAGAAACTTTGCATACAGCTCTTGTCTACCCTCTCATGTTCTTAATTCAGGATGAGAAATAACATTGTTGAAGAAGAGGTCCGTAATTCTGGGTGTCCAGCACAACATTGTTCTTTTTTTGGACTTTTCCAAGAAAAATTTAGCGACAGCCGCAATAGAAAAGTCTTAACAGGATAAAATGATGGCCAGAAGGGGGCGCTGCTCTTTCTGACACTCTGAGAAGCTCACCACAGAAGCATGGAGAGGACTTTCTTCATTGTCGCTTAGTTTGTGGGATCTCGGGTCTCTCAAACACTAGCGCAACGTGAAGAAATCGTCAGATGCTGGCCAGAAGGGGGCGCTCCGAGAATATCGAAGCATAGCGCTTCGACCACATCTAACCTCTCGATCTGGACGAGTCGAGCTAGCAGGTCCGGGATGCTGTATCCGGCCGTGCTGACACGGTCGAAGAGCTGCATGCCGTCTGTCATTCCTCCGATTTCGTCACGTTTTAATCCAAAGCTCTCGGCCAGGTGACGCCACGTCCTGACTAACGCCTTCTCCGCGCTGTAGGTGGTGCTCAGCATGCGGCTCGTTCGCTCCAGGCAGTCGAAGGGCAACTCGACCGGACTCGCACCTTCAGGAGGAGACACACACGACGCCACAAAGGGGTTAAAATGAATTCGTAGAACAATGATCTCATGAGGTACCATTATTTTCTGAAAGGTGGATCGAAGATTCGTAATATTGTGCTGTTCACTATATCGTGGATGTGATGTGGATATTATAGCAACATATGAGATATCTAAAACAATATCCAGACCATAGACTTCTACAGAACTTCCCCACATTTTGTAGTGTTACAACCTGGAACGTCATTGGAATTATGTGCGGTGAAGCATGGTGGTGGTAGTGTCAATTTTGAGCGTTACCCTTGGCCTCTTGATGCTTCTCTGACTGATCCACTCTTTACCCGGTGGACGTCCTGCTCTAGGCAGAGTCGCAGTTAGGACACATTCCTCCCGTTTTTAATACTTTAATCAAACGACAGTCATGATACTTTTCCAGAACCTTGTTCCTGAATTGTTTTGATAGCTCCTTTGGTCTTCATGATGCTGTTTGTTTAGGAATGCATGTTCTCTAACAGACTCTGGGGTTCTCCAGAGACAGGTGTGTTCATCATCGTATTTAGATCATGTGACACTTTAACTGCACACAGGTCGACTCCATTCAACTAATCATGTGACTTCTGATCATTAATCCCCCAGAGTATTATGGGCTATTTTGTGTAAATTCGTGGTGTGTAATCCCAATTAAGTCCATTTCAGTTCCAAGTTGTAACACGACAAAATGTGGACAAGTTCAGGGGGTGAAAACTTATATTCAAGGCAGTGTGTATCAACTTCACAGCAAGTAAAATGTGTAGTTTGCTAATTCATGGGATTAGATTCAATCTTATATTTCATATCATGCAAAATGTTTCTTTGGTGCTTTGCTACTTAAAACTGTTGTAAGGTTTCATTTCTGAATCTTTCCAGCTTTGGGTTTGTGATTAATTAAGTCCAGGATCGTAGGTCTGACTTGAGCTGGACTGTGTCCTGATTTCCACTTCACAAACTTCCCGAGACTTCAACTGTCCCCTTAACATAGTCATGGCCGAAGTGAAAAACGAGTTTGACTTGCTTTTTGCTGGAACGCATTATCCCGAACCCCTGCAGGTGGCATTCATTTCGCTGTCAAAACATCAGGATTTAAAAAAAAAAAAAAAAAACATGCACAAGTTGATCCCTGTAGAAAAGCCTGGTACAAAATGTCCTGCTTTGTTTGCTCAGATTTAATGCATTCAAGACACGAGATGCATGACAGATGTCCTCGAATTCACTTTCTCCACATTCACTTTCTCTTACTCAGTAAACCACACTTTTATTGCATTCTTTAAACGCGAAACTGATTATTCCTGATCCTCTAAGAGGAGGTTTTATTTATTTATTTTGGTTAAAAGACGTAAAAAAAAAAAGACTAGTTATAAAATCTATTATGTCCTGCACAGACATTTCAATTTCATGCCCTCGATTTAGCATCTCGTGGCTTCATTTATTTCAATTTTTTTTTTTAAATTAAAAAAAAATTCAAAATAGCAGAAAGTCCTGGATCAAGTGCTATTTTATTTACTGTTGAATAATGGAGTCATATTGTTCATTTCATTTAAACCAAATTTGAGGGGATTAATGCCATAATACGACTATTCCTGCAGAAATATATTGGAAATATAATAATTATTTAAAATTGTATTATTTTAAAATACACTCTTTTTCATTTTTTAATTGTTGCTGTTCTCTTGCATCGTAGTAAAATTGGCAGTCGGCGTTTTCTATCCCTGATTATTTCCAGGTTTAAAGGGGAGCGTTTGTGTTTAAAGGCGGCGCTGGTGAAGAAACCCTCCGTCTCGTTCTGTCAACCTCGGAGGCGTGAACTAGGCGCAGGTGATTTTAATGATCTGTATGTGAAGGCACGCGCGGAACCCGACTCTGAATACCAGGAACTTTCCTCATACGTTTAAATATAAACATACTAAGTCCATGTTAAACGTCTGTATAGCTGGACATTTTGATTTCTTCGTGTTTATCTCAGTGATTGCTGACGTACAGATTACTGACACTGACTTTTGTATCAAAACAGTTTAACTTAAGAACTGAAGAAGGTCAGTGGAATTTCTAGAAAGAGACGACGACTTACCCTCAGCAACACCGCATGCTTTGGCGTACAGCTCCAGGATTTTTTTCCTTCGACTGTGAATCTGCAGCAACAGAGAAACACAAGTGGATTAGTGTGTGTGTGTGTGTGTGTGTGTGTGTGTGTGTGTGTGTGTGAAACCTGATCCAACATAACTAGGCTATAAGATTAGAGCAGCGGTTTAGATGCTTGGCAGAATGAGATGCTCGTTTGATCCGGTGTCAGCTGACTTCAGGCCGGTGTTCATTTGGGGTTTTTTTTAAGGATAAAAGCACTTAATTCAGTCCAAACACCAACTTTTCGTTTCTCTGATTCGACTCTCACAGTGTAAATAAGATGTTCGGTACGTGTTCAGATTGCTAACAGCTGTGACAGTAAACTATTCTCATCTTTTCATCTTTAGTTCATATTTTTACTACTTTTTCGCCATAATCATTTTTTAAAAATCTTACAGTATTTAACTTTAACTTTATTCTTATTTTTAAATTTCTATTTTCATTGTTCTGTATCATCGCTTAATGCACTTTGCTTCATTCTCATTTTTTATTTTTTATTTTTTTTAAATCTGCTTAAAAAAAATTCTCACAGTATTTACTTTTTGTAATTTTATTTATTTATTAACCTGTGCATTTCACCACATTACTACATTTTTACTTCTATTTCAATAATAATAATAATAATAATAATAATAAAATCTCTATATATTTTTAGTAAATTTGATTTACCACATTTTGCTCGATTATCAAATTTTTGAAATCTTGATTCACTGTATTTTACGTTCACGTTTTACTTTTATTTAATTTTTTTTAACCTGCATTTTACAACATTCTCATTTTTTAATGTTTTATTTAAATTTTCATATCAATAAATTGATTATTGTATTTTACTTTATTCTTGTTTTTAAATATATATTTACGTTTCATTACGTATCCATAAAATTTACATTTTCTGCGCTTTTTTTTTTTTTTTTTTTTTTTAAACTTCATTTTACTATTTTTTATCCTTAACTAGTTAGTGCTGGATTTTCCGTCTCACCCCCATAGTTCTGTTGCTGCTGTTGCTGCTGTTGTTGTTGTTGACGGTGTTGTTGACGGTGTTGTTGACGGTGTTGACGGTGTTGTTGGCGGTGGTGTTCGAGCAGGTCTTGTCTCGAGTGAGATGAACGAGAGATAAAAGGCAAAGATCGGTGGCTCCCTGCTTCTCCTGCGCCGCTTCTTCATCGCTGTCGATGCTGCGGCTCAGCAGCTGCTCGTTCTCAGACGAAGCGTCGTTTTCGCTGAAAAGAAACGCGTGCGTGGCGTTAATGATATTCAAAATGGCTGCTAAATTGTACCACAGGCTCAGCTGCCATTGCGTTAGCATCGATGTTAGCATTACTGCTGTAACGTGCGTGCTGTTTGTCCGCCGTGTTTTGGCTAAAGCTAAGCTTCACCTTAACAGCTTAACGGCAACTCGTCGACGTTTTATCTGGAAGTTGAAAACCTGCTCCTTGAAACCGCGTTCCGTATTTAGCTCGGTGTAAATAAAGCGTACGCTGTGTACAGCGACTCGCCTCCTGTTTTTAACCTGTAGCTAAGCAAACTGTAAAAACTCTCCTTTCGCCCTCGCCTTCATCCCGAGCCAGAAAAATAAAAGCTCCTTGTTGACAAAGACGAGATCGAGACGCTCACAGAACGTCATTGTTCCTCAGAAACCCGATACCCGCGTCAGGGTTTGGCAGCCGCTAGCATTAGCGAATTGGCTGGCATGCGCCACTTAGCCGCCATACGTGCGGTGTGAGGAGAAGAAGAAAAAAGATGTTACTGTTCTTACTGTTCTTCACCTCGTCCAAATGATCACTCCAGGCTACTACAAGTCTACTTTTCCTCAGATTTACTCACTAGATTGGGATTTTTGTAAGCTAGCTTTAAGCTAAGATTTCACAGGAGTGTGTACTTAATTAGCTCATGTGGCGTTTTTATGTCCAAAGTTTTACAGCTCAATAACGGTGATATAAAATCAGGACTGAGGTGGAGATGATGAGTGTGATTATTGCTGTCTGTTAGAAATGAGTCAGTGGCTCGTCAGTCTGCACCAGACGTCGGGGGGAAAAAAGCTTTGCACAGCAAAACACTCACCTCATTTATCCCTCAGAGCTCTGTGTGTGTGTGTGTGTGTGTGTGTGTGTGTGTGTGTGTGAGAACATCTCCCTCGCCCCAAGGTGCGTTTTCATCAAACTACCTCAAACCGCATAATGTTTCCAGTCCAAAAGAATAAAACGAGAAGAAGGAGAAGAAGGAGGAAGCCGCAGTGAGCTTAGCCTCGTCCTCGCTCCAGAACACGCTGAAAGCGCTAGCAGCTAAAACCTTCGCTGCTGGAACTTGTCCTGTGGTGATTTAATTAGCAGCAGAGGGAAAAAAAAACGAAAGAAGGTTTCGAGTTCACGCAGAGTGCAGCTGCCCCGATGTCTCTCGCATTTAAACCCGTTTTCTTCACAACGAAAAAAACACGTCTTACCTTTTCACTGCTTTTGTTGGAGGCTTGAACTCGTCCTTCTCCGAGAATATTACAGCATTCTCTAAAAAAAAAACAATTATGAACTTTCGATTAGCGAACAAACAGGTACAAAGT
The DNA here is from genome assembly GCA_037576825.1 of Pangasius krempfi. NCBI lineage: Eukaryota > Metazoa > Chordata > Actinopteri > Siluriformes > Pangasiidae > Pangasius > Pangasius krempfi. Next base: position 209,124 of record CM074978.1, read on the forward strand.
CAGGATTAGCATTGGATTAGATATGCTCGTTTTCGAATGTGTGACAAATGTTCAAAAAACATTGTCACGTGACGGAGAAAAGCAGCGTTAATAAGAGGTTACGTGATATTACTTGTTGTTGTTAACGCTTCAATTTAGTGACAAAAATACGAGTTAGCTGTTTGTCTTTTTTCCCCTCATATTTCACTAACAGTCAAATTTGCGTTTGTTCCCATGGTTACTTTTAGCTAGCTAATGGAGCATTACGTGGTTAGCTAGCTAAACGGACCCATGGGAACAGCTTTACAGAATTTCAAACGAAAAAAAAACCCAAGACGGCTAACTCATATTTGTAGTCCTCTTTAGCTAGCTAAACAGAACTACTTGTCGATGAGGCTACGTTGCGTTAGCTAGCTAAATGGTGCGCACCGTGCAACTTCTTAGTTTGTTATTAGCTAGCATTTCAATACCAAAGCTGTCGTAGAGAGCGTAATATTAAAGGAAATACTGTTAAACGGGAGCGTTCGGGACACGCCCCACCTCTCATCCCTCGCTTTCAGCTAATAATTTGCGCTTTTCTGACCTTTTGCCGTAAACTGACAGCTGAAGTCTGTAATCGCAGCGAGGATAAGTGAAGCAGGATAATTGAGGCAGGCGAGAAAAGAGGGTCATTATGCTATTGCGAAGTCGGAGAATTTATGGCCTGAAGCGAGGAACGAACGCCAAACATTCCATCACACACACACACACACACACACACACGCGCGCGCTTCCGTGAACGAGGGAGTGGAGGTGTCTGGAGATAGGCGTGGGGTAATTTTTATTTTAAATGATGATTTGTTTTTACATTCCTGTCCCCACCTTGAGCTTCTTTTTTCTCCTCCTGCTTGTTCGTCGGAGCCTCTATGGTTTTCACCATCTGACCCGAACAGCATGCTGGGAAAAAAACACACAACCGAAACAAGACAATAAGACAATGAGCCTGCAAACTCTGTCTCTTTACTCCAGCTGCTGGTTTCATTTAATACCAGCTTTTCTTTTTCTTTAATGGAATCTCAAAGCAAATATGTGTGTGTGAGTGTGTGAGTGTGTGTGTGTGTGTGTGTGTGTGTGTGTGTGTGTGTGTCTCAAGTTGCAAGACCACCATCTAACACTCATATGATTTCATTTATGGTTTATTCCCGAGGCCGCACTCGCGTACTGAGTAAGAGGCAGCTGGACGCAAATCCCGTCTTACAGTATAACCGTTTATACCTGCTGAATCCTGCACTCTGATTGGTCGGAAGGAGCTGATTAGTTTTCTAGAACAGCAGCTCTGACAGTAGCGCAGGTTTATATATATAATAAAAATAACGTGCTCATTCTAGTACATTATCGTTTCCATGGTAACAGCTGATTCACAGGGATGTATGACCTGCGGAAGACATTCCACAGCGCTACGTGTTACTAGAAATGGATAAAAAAAATAAATAGTACGACTTCGGGACTTCGTGCTGATATCGGATAATCAGTAATCAACTTTGTGATGTTGTCGCATCACACCACCCGGTTGTTGATTATTTTCCTGTGACAGCGTGCCATGCTGCCCAGCACTAGGTTAACTAGTACGTTGGGTGACTATAACTAGTAGCCAAGTCTCTAATGGTTTCCATCAGATTCCTGTGGGATTCCATTAGGGGTTTACTGGTTACTAGGAAAACACCACCAGAACCCAAGAGAACCTTCTCTCGTGGATAGATAATTAGCCTCGGGGTAAATTTACCGAAAGAACAACCACCGAAAACCCAAAGGAACCACTAGAAATCTCTGATGGTTTTAATGGATTTTACTGGTTAGGGAAGGAGGCAAGTTCGCTGATGTCATGTCACATGATCAAATTTGCGATATTCTAGTGATTTAGCAAGCTAACGCTCCTCGCTACACGTTATTCACGCACGTTTATACGAGTCGCTCGGGGAATCTGCCGAGGCTAGCGAGCCTGACGTACACCTTACGTTAGAAACAACCTGCGTGACGCCGTCTCACCTTGGCCGCTCGGCTTTGCTTTCAGGATGTAGAACATGATGATCATCACTATGGCGATGGCCATGATGAAGATGGTCGACATGGCGATGATGAGGGCTGTTGCTAGGTGCCCTTGCCCCGTTGGGTCTGGAATGCATAAAAAGAAATATTAAAAGTGTATACAGTATATGAAAAGTAAAAAACCCAAAACCGTACGTTGAAGTTTCCCGTACCTTTCTCGGCGTGGGGGAACGTGGTGGTGCTGGTGGACGACATTCCCGAGCCGCGCTTCGACGAAACGGGGGTCGTTCGCATACCTGGGGGAAAGAAAAAACATATATATAAATATAAATAAATAAAGCGGAAGGTAGACAGTCAGATATATTTCAGATACGTCCTGCGTCCTTGTAGCTGAAAGTAGTACCGACAAAGACAGCGCAGGTGTTGTTGTTGTTGTTGTTTTGTTTGTTTTTTTTAAACTGCAGTGTTTTGACTGCAATCATTAATTTTTTTTCGTAGCTTAATGATAAAAACACGGTACTGTAAGTACACCTTCATATAAAAATAGGAAAAATTAGCATGTTTTGTTTGTTTTTTTTGGAGGAAAGCATATGGAGTTGCTGAAATAATAATAAAAAAAAAAAAAAAAAAAGGCGCTACTCTCA
>CM074978.1:218893-231737 GCA_037576825.1 Pangasius krempfi
CTAATTACACTGAATCAAATGAATCAAAACTAATTACACTGAATCAAATGAACCAAATCTAATTACACTGAATCAAATGAATCAAAAGTAATCACCCTGAATCAAATAATTCGAAACTACACTGAATCAACTGAAAATAAAAAGTATTTACACTGAATCAAATGAATCAATAGTAGTTACGTTACGGTATAGTTATGAATCAAAACTAATTATCCTGAAACAGTTGAATGAAAACTAATCACGCTGAATCAGTACTCGCATAGTTTGAGTTCAACTCTTTAAAATGAATCACAGAGAATCTAAATTCATCATTGCTTGTTTTTCGCCCTTAGGTCCTCAAGTTTGGTTCAGTGTACTTTTTAAAGGCGTGTTATCGATACCTGGAGTGCGTTTAGCGTAACGCGCTACTGCACCCTGAACAACATGCAGCTAATCCTGATGCGTGGTCCATCTGCATCACCTTTTCTAACCAGATTATACTGAAAACATAAAGTTAACGCTCTGGTGTGTGTGTGTGTGTGTGTGTGTGCGCTCTTCAGTCAGAAGCAGAAGCCCCTTCTTTTCCCACCACACACACACACACACACACACACACACACAGCTCACATTACGTATGTGGTGCGTTTGTAGAAAAAAAATAACACTGTTCTTACGTAACACTGACTAAATCAAAGCCATGAAAAGGATTCTAGCATGACGAGAAGCTAATTTGGTTTATGAAATGCCCATATGAATGGTAACCAGGACAAACAGAGCGAGAGAGAGAGGGAGAGAGAGAGAGGGAGAGAGAGAGAGGGAGAGAGAGACGTGCTGTAATTACTGTTAGCAGGTAAATTTCACTTGGAGCCTTTTTGACGGATAATTACGATCACTGCATGAAGCAACAGGTTCTGAGAGAGCTATCGTTTTCCCCCACGGCTACTTATTTCCTTTCTTTTCTGCCTCAGACTCCAGAAAAGTGCACGGAAAGCATAAACCATCTCACCTTAAAATATCTGCTAAAAAAAAAAAAAATGTTTTTGTCCTGGAGCTAAGATTTTGTTTGATGATAAAATCTGAACTGATTCCGATTGATTCAGATTTTGATTCAGAATGATTCAGTTTGAATCAGACGAAATGCAGCAAGTCAAACTAGCACTAATCGCATTTTTATAGTTTTTTTTTTTAATTATTGTTATTTATTGTTGAATAAACCTTAAAAACTAGCCATCAGTCGTGTGACACTACTTAATATAAAAGTAGTGTACTGGAAAAAAGCAAAGACTTTTATGTCCCACGTCCTTTCCCCTTCGGTGAATTGCCTTTTCCGCCAGGCTAATTTTATTGGCTGTAGCTTCAGCTGACAAAAACAGGGAAGTGTCCTTTTAAGGCGTCTCCTGTATTACCGTAGCAACCGTAAAACGAATAAAAAAAATCGTGTCCTAATGTTTTATGGATAGAGCTTTAATGTTCTCATGTGTATGCATTGTTTCTAATTAATTTAGTCATATTTACTCTGCATTTGTGGTGCATTTTGAGCCTTGATTTATTAGCGTATTAGGAGGCTGTGATCATTTGTGTAGTGTAAACGATTACACAAATCACATTCACATGAATCGCAGCCAATCCGAAGTAGCGACCTGGAAATGTAGACTTTGCATTTTCAGTTTGGAGACTGAAAGCGAAAGGTCACATGATTGTCTGTACATTAGCTACTTCCTTTTCGCAGTTGAAAACGGATGCTAAAGGATCTAAAGGATCCTAGGAAACCAGATCCTCTGATCCCTGTGTGGATATTGGGGATATTTATAAAATCACTCGGCAGATGAGACGAAAGCCTATGATGATGTGTCATAATCAGAAAATGGTTTTCTATGTTTTTGGAGGAAATGCTGCTCCTGAGATGTGAAATTGACTTAATTGCGCAAATCCTCATCTACTGGAGCCCCTTCGGCTCTACGTCTAATCAGCGGAGCGGAAACCTTTGCAGTGAAGGGGAAAAAAAACACTTTTCTTCAGGAAATTCAAAGTCCTGCCAAATGTCTTTTCACCCCCGAGCCGCCGTCGCTCATTTATCAGACTAAACGAAGCCACACACAAGAAGCTTTTCATCGCACTCCAGTACTCTGCCAGGACTCGCCTCCATTTGAAAGGCGACCACAGGGTTATTAATCTTCTAACAGCCACGTAATCTAAGATAAATACACAGAAGTATCATTACCCTTATCATTAACAAGCCTGAAATATCTATTCCTAGGGGACGGATTAAACATGGGGGTATTATTACAATCCGTTGGACTGAATTAAGCAGGAAGAGAATTTATGGCCATTTAAAGTTCGCGGTGTTGTATTTACACAACAGAGCATTTCATGGTGGTACTTTATGAATCAGGTTTAGACGGTTGGCTCATTTTTTTCAGGTCTACTCAGTAGCTGTTGCTATTGGGCTAATTAGATTATTACTAGCGCACTTTTACAGTACGAGTATTATTAACCATTATACAGGGGTAAAGATACTTTACAAATTCATTGACCATTTCTACAAGACAAATTTCTTGCTATTGGGCTAATTAGCCATTGCTACGATGCTAAATGTACTTGACAAATTCAGGTTATTTGCTAATTTTACACGCTTATTCATACTACCCATTTCTGCTAGGCAAATTACTGATTATCTGTTTCCATTGGGCTCATTAACCAATCTCACGAGGCTCGTGGTACCTTACACATCAGGGTCACATTACTGGCCGTGTGCACACTGTTTACGGATTGAATTCACTTTATTGGAGCTTTATTGCTGCAGTCCTTGTAGTAATTTACAGACTTAATATTATACCAGTTGTTTTATTTTTTGGTGTTCGACTTCATTTATTGATGTAATTTGCATTTTTAACCAGCGCTAAAGGGTACAAACAAAAGGTACACATTACGGGCTAATTTTACAGGGCTAATCTGCATTATTGGGTATTTTTATAGTGCTCGTGGTACTAATTTGTTCATTTTTATAGAAGTAATTAACACTATTACCTTGTTTTTCAATGGTTTATGCCACTTTTACATGCAAAACGTTGCTTTATTGGTGTATTTTAGGTTTTTCATGGAACACTATGGATCTAATTTGGGCTACTGTCCATTAATCATCATCATCATCTTTTTTTTTTCTTTTCATGGCTGGTTTTCATTATCGATTGTTTTACAAATCAAGTTCACATTATTGGACTTTTTTTTTTTTTTTTACAGGATCAGTGTTACTTTACTGATCGAGTTTTTATTAAAGACACTTTGTTGTTGACCATCTGTGAAGGTTTAATATTACTTCACTGATCCGGTTCATGTTATTGGATATTTTGTGTTACTGAACATTTAGCCCCTGTTTACACCTGGTCACGTCCTGTGCTGTGGATCCGGATAAAACGTTAACCACAAACGCTAAGCCCAGTGTGTTTCTGGTTAGCACTGTGGCTAACATGCAGATCAGCTCCTGATACCTGACCACCGGCTGACCTGTGGTTGATGAGTGTGAAACGGCGACGGTCAGCAGTCGTGGACCCTCTGCGTTACTGTATCGAGTCCTGAGTGTGGGAGTGGTTTCAGCTGTCGATTGTGGTTTGGAAAGATGGATGTATTTACACTTGTTTAACATTTGGATGAAACATGTCTCACAGCCTTTCTTCCGAGGTGGTCTGAGCGAACAGATTTCAATCTGGTTTATATTTTACAAAAAGCTTTTTTTTTTTTTTATGTGGATAATCCTGATCCAGTTATAATCACGAAGACATATGGAACAACCGGGTGGAAAAGAGGTCTGGGTTGTTTTTGTGTTGTAAATTCACAAAAAAAAAAAAAAAACTGTGGAATGCCCTCTATGACTAATGTTAAATACATAAATATGACTCAGTTAATTAATTGTAAGTGTTGTAAGTGGAGGACACAGCATCTTAATCACATGGAGCGAACTGTTCACGGAGTTTTAGGGATAAATAACAGTCTGTGCTGGATCAAGTGCTATTCTATGTGATGCTGATTAATGAGCGTTGAAGCCTTTTTTTTTTTCCAAATTAAACGTGATTAATGTGACTTCATGCAGCAACATATCAGCAACATACAAGACTCCTATCAGATTTATTACAGCGCTCGCCATCTTCTCATTCATATATCATCGTATTAGTCTTTTTATTTTTAAATCTTAAATCGAACGTCTCTTATTTTATTTTATATCGTTTTTTTTTTTTTTTAAAAACAAGCTTTCCTTCTTCCTTCAGGTTTAAAGGCGAGCGCTTGTGTTTAAAGGCGGTGGTCTCTGACACTTTTCCTCAAGAAAAATCAAGAAAATTCTACCTGCAGATGATTTTAATAATCTGAATGTGGAACTTTTATGTGCGTAACCCGACTCTGAATACCAGGAACTTTCCACACTGAACGGAAGTCTCCAACTCTTTCATTTTTGCCATTTTTTCCCCCCAAGCTGTTGGTTCTTTATGTATCTCATTCGCATTGTTGGATATTTATACAGATCTAGTGTTACGAAATGGATTTAATTGCCAGTTATTACGATATTATTGTGTCCACATTTACACTTATGAGGCTTTTCTTTTTTTTTTGGTGAAAATTTCATTCTTGGCATTTATAGTGAAGAATCAGGTCTGCTGTGAATTAGCTTCACGGCTGATGATGTCCGAAAGGTTCCCCCTCTTTCATCTATCTCTTTCACGATGCGAGTGTGTGTGAGAGAGAGAGAGAGAGAGAGAGAGGAACCCTGTACGGTTTTCCTCATCTTTGATTCAAAGCAGATGTTCTCCATCAAGCAGGAAAATCACTTAATATCCATCCGTTACTTTTGGTGTAATTAGGAAATGACTTGTGACAGCGCAGTGATCAGTGAGGGAATTAAACAACCATCGTGATTACGTTTCTTTTCCTGTTTTTTTTTCTTTCTTCAGTTATTTGCAAAATCACGCTAAATTAGGGTCCTCGGAGCCAAATCGCAGAGGTTCCTGAGGTCACTGAAAGCGTTTCCCCTACAAACCAGTGTGCTTACAGACCGCATCCTTTATGTTCTCAAAGAAGATTAGTTTTGTTTAGTGACGGATCAGTCGTTTTACTGTTTTATATCCGCTCTTAATCCCGAGAGCCATTCTCAGGAAATGATCAACACATGGTCCCCGTGGCGCCCGCTAAGAAAACAAACACCTATTAAACCTATTTATAAAACATGAAAGCGGGAAAAAACTGCGTGGATGTTTACAGACTGTGTGTTTGTTACTTCAATCAGAAACTCGTTAAAAAAAGAAAAAAAAAGGGCTTTATAACGTCCCATCATTACCGAGCCAGATTAGGGATTAACCTGGTGTGTGTGCGCACAGCCTGTTTTACACCGAAATTAAAGAAGTTCATGTGAAAGGAGAGAGGAGTGGATACGGGGCAGGGGAGAGCGATAGCCTCACGTTTAATGTGCTGAACTTTCATAGGTTTCGCCTCCAGCGTCAGTGACACACGCAGGGGAAGAGTTGAGTTCAGCCTCAAAACCCAATCAAATGTACATGTGATCCTCATGCAGAGATTTATACAGAGAGAGAGGGAGAGAGAGGGAGACAGAGAGAGAGAGAGAGAGAGGGAGAGAGAGGGAGAGAGAGTGAGGGAGAGAGAGGGAGAGAGAGAGAGAGACAGAGAGAGAGGGAGAGAGTGAGGGAGAGAGAGGGAGAGAGAGAGGGGGAGAGGGGGAGAGAGAGAGAGAGAGGGAGAGAGAGGGAGAGACAGAGGGAGAGACAGAGAGAGAGGGAGAGAGAGAGAGAGGGAGAGACAGGGAGAGACAGAGGGAGAGAGAGAGAGGGAGAGGGAGAGACAGAGAGGGAGAGAGAGAGAGGGAGAGACAGAGAGAGAGAGAGGTAGGGAGAGAGAGAGAAAGAGGGAGGGAAAGAGGGAGGGAGAGAGATAGATAGAGGGAGAGAGAGGGAGAGAGGGGGAGAGGGAGAGAGGGAGGGAGAGAGACAGAGGGAGAGACAGAGAGAGAGACCGAGGGAGAGAGAGGGAAAGAGAGGGAGGGAGAGAGAGAGACGGAGAGAGAGAGACAGAGAGGGAGAGAGAGAGACAGAGAGTGAGGGAGAGACAGAGAGGGAGAGAGATAGATAGATAGAGGGAGAGGGAGAGAGATAGATAGAGGGAGCGAGAGAGGGAGAGACAGAGGGAGAGAGATAGATAGAGGGAGAGAGAGAGAGAGAGAGGGAGAGAGAGAGAGGGAGAGAGAGATAGAGAGGAAGAGGGAGAGGGGGAGAAAGAGAGAGGGAGAGAGGGAGACAGAGAGGGAGAATGAGAGACGTAAAAAAGATAGATAGATAGATAAATAGATAGTGACAGAAATAGAGACAAAGATACAACAGAGAGCGAGAAAGAGGTGATCTATGTATTTACCTTTATTCATGCAGCAGACACTTTCTATCTATCTATCTATCTATCTATCTATTGATCTCTTTAAATGCATCTGTCTATCTGTCTCTTTCTCTCTCTCACTTTCTACATCTAACCTCTCTCTCTATTTTTCTATCTATGTTTGTCTCTGTCTGTCTCTATCAATTTCAATTCAATTCAAATGAGCTCTATCATTCTGTCTGTTTCTAGATCTGTTTATCTATCTATCTATCGATCTATCTATCTATCTATCTATCTATCTATCTATCTATCTATCTGTCGATCTATCGATCTATCTGTCAATCTATCTATCTATCTATCTGTCGATCTATCTGTCAATCTATCTATCTATCTATCTATCTATCTATCTATCTATCGATCTATCTATCTATCTATCTGTCAATCTATCGATCTATCTATCTATCTATCGATCTATCTATCTATCTATCTATCTATCTATCTGTCTATGTAATCATTAATTGTTGGGTTTTTAGTGTTATCGTGTTTCTTGTCTCCATCCTGATGAGAAAAGACACCATTTGACTTTTTCCCCTTCTTCCCTTTCTTCTTCATCTTCTTCTTCCTCTTCTTCTTCCCCTTCTTCTTCCCCTTTTCTTCCTCTTCTTCTTCCCCTTTTCTTCCCCTTCTTCTTCCCCTTCTTCTTCATCTTCTTTCATCTTTAGATGATTTTAATTACAGCTTCTGTCATCCTTTCGTTTTGTGAAAAACAAACTCGGAGCGAAAGATGAAAAAGGAAAAAAGAATCCTCCTCCAGGCTCCGACTTCTGCTTTGATTTGTGTTTCTCTGAGACGGACAGAGAGACGCAGAGAGAGAGAGAGAGAGAGAGAGACGTCTTTCATCAGCATGTCTATACTAAAGCCCTCTCCCTCTCTCTCTCTCTCTCTCTCTCTCTCTCTCTCTCACACACACACACAGAGCCCTATGTTGACTCAGGGCTATGCGTTTATCTCCTGTGGCGACAGGATGGAGGGAGTCGGAGGAAGAAGAAAGAAAAAGATTGATAGCAGTAGGCTGGGATTTAATCCTTCTGCCCTTTAAACACATAAATACAGACGTTTCTGACTTTTTTTTTCATTTTCACCTGTCTGTTTCTCCTTCCAGCATAGAAAGATAGATAGATAGATAGATAGATAGATAGATAGATAGATAGATAGATGGAGAGGTGCTGTAGAATAACAGAACACCGGTAATAAAACAAGTCCACGGGCTAAAAAATGATCGGACGTGTCCAGATGTGCGAACGCTTTACCACACCTCCGCACCTGATCACTGATATTTTATCCTCATGGAGAGTGTGTGAATAAGCTGATGTTCCAACACACACACACACACACACACACACACACACGCAGATTCCACACTACGCCGCCGTGATGTGAAGCGTAACCTCCACACACACCCACTGACTCCTTTCATGAGCTACAAAGGTGTTGTGATTGTGTCGCAATCGGTGCGCGAGTCATTTTACACAAACACACGCGGCTTGTTCGCGTCTCGCCGTCTCGCGTCAGCGGTTGTGTAGCTGCAGCTGGACGATAGCTACAGGTGAGGCTTTTCTCTCGTTTATGTCCACGCCGCTGTATTCACACCGTCTCCGTGACCGTTCGCAGGTTTCCTCGGTGCTGTAATCTGAGCTACAGACTGAGGGAACGCTATAAAGAACACTTACGAAGGAATTAATTAGTAAAGAGGAAGTAGTAGGGGGCGGGGTTATCAGTGCGTAGGGGCGGGGTTATCAGTGCGTAGAGGCGGGGTTATCAGTGTGTAGAGGCGGGGTTATCAGTGTATTGGGGCGAGGTTATCAGTGCGTAGGGGCGGGGTTATCAGTGTGTAGAGGCGGGGTTATCAGTGTATTGGGGCGGGGTTATCAGTGCGCATGGGCGGGGTTATTATTAGCAGCAGTTTCACGAACTAGACAACTTCTATCAATTATTAAACTCTCAAAACAAAACGAATTAAAAAACGTGTGAATGGACCGAGGGTTCGACGTGACTCGGGCGGAACGAGTACCGAGATAAACATTAATGCCCATCTTTCCATTTTTTTTTTTTTCTTTCATTTTCTAGAGCCCAAGGCCAGAAAAAAGATGGAAAAGGACGGAGGGATTTATGTCCCTCTTTGAGCTGCTATAATTTGAAGATCAGAAGGAAAGGAGAGAGAGAGAGAGAGAGAGAGAGAGGGATCAGAGGAAAGAAGGCAGGCAGGCGCATGTTTGTGAAGCAGGACTTTCCCCTGAAGGGTTTCTAATCTCAGATGGAGGGAAAAAGCAAAAAACAAAACAAAAAAACAATTATGTTCTTTTAAAATCTGTTTTAAAAAAAAGGTCAAGAATGGAATTGAATTTATTGGAATAAACTTTTAATAAAAAAGACGCTGGGCTGGAGATCATCATCCTCCTCATCCTCCTCATCCTCACACCACTTCTCAGCGCGTTCCTCATGCTAATTGAAGGCTAATTAAAGGCTAACTGAAGGCTAACTGAAGGCTAACTGAAGGCTAATTAGCGTGCGCTATTGAGAAGAACATGGAGAAGTCTTCAGGGTGTCGCTAGAAGCCACCGAGAGGAAGAAGCTCTTGATGATTAGAGGGTTTTATGCTTTAGTTATCATGTGTAACAGAAGAAATAAAACTACAGTGTTTAAAGCGTCGAAATGCTTGCAGTAACAGCTGAACGGGAAATAAAACGAGTCGCAAATCTGCCTCCTGAGCTGCTCTTTCGTGCTTTCATCATTTCACGAAAAACGTGTCATCTGAAAAAGGCCAAAAAAGGGACTCGAAATTCTCTAAAAGTCCAATTTCATTCATTTTAATAATCCCCACTTCTTTTTTTCCCCCTGCTAACATAGGAAACATTATTATTATTATTATTAGTAGTAGTATTATTAGTATTAATTATCATTTCAAACTAAAACATTATGATAAGATCAGTGTAAAAAAAGTACAATCTGTTAAAGGAGAGAGAGAGAGAGCATCAGTTCTGTTTGGCTGAGAAAAGAAAAGAAAACAGGAAAGAGTGACGTATATAAATATTACAATATTACAATATTAGAAGTGAATAAGAATGGAATATTTGGGGAATAAATGATGAAAAGTTAGGAGTGTGAAATGTTTTGAGCGGTATATGATACGCATCAGCGTAGAGAAATGGTGAATATCATTTCTGTCATGATATTATATCTCATATCATTAGCAAAACCAAATATCCGAGAAATAACTGCGACGTGTTCATGCGCGTGATTGCGATTGTGTGCTTTCTTTGCAGAGCCAGAAGCTGCGCGTGACACAGAGCTGTGATATGATATGATAATCATACGGATAATTTCATCTATACATGTGTATTATTTATATTTCAGCAGGAATTCCCCCTTCTCCCTAAACACAGTGTCTCTGTCTCTCTCCCCACCTCAGTGCATTCCTCAGAGGGGATTTTTTTTTTCTTTTGGGGAAAAAAAAAATGAGTGTCTTACCTGCAGGAGGAGACGGAGCCTTGCTGTGAGCGAATGTGTGAAAATCTTCTCCTTCTTTCTTCTCCTTCTTTCTTCTTCAGGACTGGTGTGAGGGTCGCGCTTTAAACTCTGAGATACACGCAGAAACTCTCACAAGTCGAAATCCATGCGGCGTGGGAGTGTGAGGTCTCTCTCTCTCTCTCTCTCTCTCTCTCTCTCAAGAATTGAAAGCTCCTCCTTGAAGGAAAAGAAGAGAGAGAGAGAGAGAGAGAGAGGGAGGAAAAAAAAAGAGGAGTGGATGATCTCCGCCCATGACTTTAAAGAACCTGAGACAGGTAGGAGATAAGAGCAGGAGGATGAGACACACTGCGCCACCTGGTGGTGTAATTCTGCTCCTTACGGTAGAAACAGTTCACTCGTCATATGCAGTAGGTACAGTAGCTGCTGAATGTTATGGACACTCCTCTTAATCGAAGACGATTATTAATACCGTCACTGGTCTATAACACGTATCATATATGAAAAAATGCGCTCAGTGGCGTGATTCGTGATGCCAGTTCAGAAACTGTTGATGTGCCGGGATTTTCGCACCTCTAGAGTTTACACAGAATGGTGTGAAAACCAAAACCCCGCCCGGGAGAGGCAGAGAAGAACAGCCATACAGGTTGGAGCTGACAGGAAGGCTACGGTAACTCAAATAATCACTCTTTACAACCGCGGTGCGCAGAAAAGCATCCGAACAATACCCCGAGCCACGAGGCGGACGGATCACGACCGCAGGAATCTGATGCTCCAGCGCGCACAGAAAAGCACCGGGTGATGTTTTTCCAGTCTTCAGCACTCGCTGGAGCTTTTGGGCTGCACCTGCGTGAGGCGTTTTAACGCGTCGCACTGCTGACACGTGATTGGACGATTGACACGTCCACTGAATGGACAGCGTGTTGAGAGCACAGGCACTAATAAGGTGTCTAATCCACTTCCTGGTAGATCTTGGGTATAAATCGTTTCCTGTGCACACACGCACTGTAAATGTAAAACATCAGCGGGAAACCGACGCCTCTGTGATGGTGAGACGTGTTGTTCTTCGTGGGTGGTTCGTGCTGGAACAGGAAGCCTGAGACTGAAACGTCCTAATGTGCCTTACGCCTGGTTCCCTCAATGACTATGATGGCATTTAGTGCTGCGAGCTATCATTTAGAAGGATGATGTGAAACAGGCGTGCAGGCACACGCAGATAACTTTCCTGTAATAGTCAGGATAAGAAAACACACCCACCCACACACACACACACACACACACACACACACTGATATATACATATACCGAGATGCACTCTTGCCTGAAACCATCCTTCAGTCTCTGTAAGTTTGCTGCTCACGTGTATGATCAATGCTCATGAATTAATCCGAAGTAAATTATCCTGTAAAGTAGAGCCGATATTTAGCACTGGGCCTGAATTTATCAGAAGTAAGATGGACTCTCTCTCATTCCTGAATCGAGTGATTGTATTGTGTTGTGTTTATAAAATGTAACAGTCCAACAGTGGTGATGATTAGCTTCTCCTTGACCTTTTACGCAAGTTCACCAGGAGTCTCGTTAACGCACTGCAGGTCTCTCATTATTCGACAGTGTGCTCTTGTTACCACTAGATGGAGCCAGAGAGAAGCGTTTCAGGTTCGCCCCATAATTCAGTTCAAGATTAGGATTCAACTGGATTGTCATTGTGGAGAGTTACGAGTACAGAGCCAATGAAATGCAGTGTTTTAAGCTGTTTAAAGCTGGGGTCAGAGCGCAGGGTCAGCCGTGATGCGGCGCTCTTGGAGCAGATGCCCAACAGCAGCAGCTCGACAGTGCTGGGGCTTGAACCCCGACCTGTGACCCAGAGCCTTAACTGTTCAGCCGCCGCTGCCCGATTATTGAATTCTGACTAATCAGAAGGTGGTGATTAATTTTCTAGAACGGCAGCCCTGACATAAAACCCACAGGTTTATATTCATGCACTCGTTTCTATAGTAACAGCTCATTTACAGGGACCTGTATGGCCTATGCGCCACATAAATGGATTAAAAAACATGCTGTTAATTAACAAAGAACCACTTACTAGCTTTATTCCACTTATACAATCTATTTGCTAGGGATTTTTATTTATTAAGAATGACATCATACTCTTATAAAGCGCTGTCATGTTTTGTTCCTCACTTTAAGCAGCGTGTTGCACTTTTTTTTACATTGCTGTTGAACAGTGTGTTCTTCTCACCACTAGATGGACCCAGAGAGTTAATTTTCAGATAATCATCAACACAGTAACTATGGAGGGGAATTAATAAGGAGAGATTTAAATCAGTTCTCTGGTTGCTATTGATGTCAACAGGAGTTGATCATTATATCTGGTGAAACTGTTACCCATAATCCTACTCTAACCCTGAAACCAGGGTGTGGTGCAGTTCCACTACTGGGACCCTTCAAACCAAACGAATCAACTTGTTATCCATAATCCCACTGCTCGTTCCCTGAGAATCAACCTGTTATCTCCAGTCCTACTGCTTGACCCACTGGAACCACCGGTTAACCCTAATCCCTGTTCAACCCCTTAGAATCACCCTGTTTTCTCTAATCCCGCTGCTTGACCCTTTACAATCAACCTGTTTTCTCTAATCCCACTGTTTGACCCTTTACAATCACCCTGTTATTCCTAATCCCGCTGCTTGACCCTTTACAATCAACCTGTTTTCTCTAATCCCACTTTTTGACCCTTTACAATCACCCTGTTTTCTCTAATCCCGCTGCTTGATCCTTTACAATCAACCTGTTTTCTCTAATCCCACTTTTTGACCCTTTACAATCACCCTGTTTTCTCTAATCCCACTTTTTGACCCTTTACAATCAACCTGTTTTCTCTAATCCCACTGTTTGATCCTTTACAATCACCCTGTTTTCTCTAATCCCACTTTTTGACCCTTTACAATCAACCTGTTTTCTCTAATCCCACTGT
>CM074978.1:231747-250688 GCA_037576825.1 Pangasius krempfi
CCTTTACAATCACCCTGTTTTCTCTAATCCCACTTTTTGACCCTTTACAATCAACCTGTTTTCTCTAATCCCACTGTTTGATCCTTTACAATCACCCTGTTTTCTCTAATCCCACTTTTTGACCCTTTACAATCAACCTGTTTTCTCTAATCCCGCTGCTTGATCCTTTACAATCACCCTGTTATTCCTAATCGCGCTGCTTGATCCTTTACAATCACCCTGTTTTCTCTAATCCCACTTTTTGACCCTTTACAATCACCCTGTTTTCTCTAATCCCACTGTTTGACCCTTTACAATCAACCTGTTTTCTCTAATCCCACTGTTTGACCCTTTACAATCACCCTGTTATTCCTAATCCCGCTGCTTGATCCTTTACAATCACCCTGTTTTCTCTAATCCCGCTGTTTGACCCTTTACAATCACCCTGTTTTCTCTAATCCCGCTGTTTGACCCTTTACAATCACCCTGTTTTCTCTAATCCCACTGCTTGTTCCCTGAGAATCAACATGATGTCTCTAATCCCACTGTTCGACCCCTTAGAAACAACCTGTTATCCCTAATCCCACTATATGTTATCTCTAATCCCACTGTTTGACTCCTTAGAATTAACCTGTTATCATTAATCCTGTTGTTCCTCCTCTTAGAATCAACCTTCTACCACTAGTCCCACCGTTTTTCCTTTTAAAATCAACATTCTATCCATAATCTTGCTGGCCATGGTCTTAGAATCAGCCTGTCATCTCTAATCCCACTGTTCATTCCCTGGGCTCTGACTAGGCCTTTCCAAAACATTGACCACCTTCTTCTTCTGAAGCTGTTCCTTTGTTGACTTGGATTTCTGCTTTGGGTCGTTATCGTGCTGGAAGGTGAAACGTTTCTTCATCTTCAGCTGTATATCAGGTTTTGTGCCAAACTAGATTACGTATTTGGAGCTAAAGAGAAGCAGAACCATAGCATGGTGCTGCCACCACCATGCTTCACCCTGGGCATGGTGTTCTTTGTTTGATAAACTGTCTTGTTTTTATTCCATTTGCCATGAGAAAGTGCCTCCGTCTAGCCGCCCTACCCCATCGCCCAGCCGTGTGAAGAATGAGAGATTGTGGTCACATGCAGGGAGTGACCAGTACTCACCAGATATTCCTGCAGCTCCTTTAATGTTGCTGTAAGTCTCTTGGTAGCCTCCCTTGTAAGTTTTTGTCTTGTTTTTTTTTGTTGTAATTTTTGGAGGGACTTCCTGTTCTTGGTGACCTCACTGTGACCTCACATTTTCTCCACTTGTTGATGATGGCCTTCATGGTCTTTCATGGTACAACTAATGCTTTCTAAATTCTTTCATACCCCTCTCCTGATCGATTCCTTTCCACAGTGAGACCCTGTACATGCTCGGTAAGCTCTTTGAGGAACATGGCTTCGGCAGTCGGATGAAACTGAGAAGATGTGAAGAAAGCAGCAGATCTTTGTTTGGAGTTAATCAGAATCACTGATGACAGGTGTATGATACTTTTGGACATGAGATTGAATGTGATTGGTTCATCCTGAGCACAGTCACATGACCAGTAATAATGGGGAGTGCACACCTATGAAGTCAGCTTAATTTTTTGGTTTCTCTTAACATCCCAGAAACCTCCATTTGTTTGGTAGGAGTCCTGGGTTTGGCCACGACTCTGGTCCGCACCAGGGACACTGAGCGTAAGACCAGACTGCAGCGAGTCGTCCGTTCGGCTGAGAAGATTGTCGGCTGCGAACTCGCCAAAACCAAGGACTTGTACCCAAAGAGGAGAGCTGGGAAAATTGTTCATGACCCCAATCATCCAGGCAAACTGCCAAAGCGGAGAGCAGGTCCATCTCCTCCCAAACCCCAGGCCACGGGCACAGCTTCTTTCCAATCCAGACACGTCCTGGTGTTATTCCTGGTGCCACGACGCCGTCTGTTGCTGCTACGCTTCCTTTATTGTTTGCTGCACCGTACCTCTTGACGTACTGTCTGTTTTACACTCTGACTCTAAATCCATATCAGTGACGCGGCGGGCGGCGGGCGGCAGGAGCAGCGTTCTCTCCCTGCAAAGAGCTCAGTTTTAACAACAGATGCCTCCGAGGAAGGATAGACGAGTGTGTGTGTGTGTGTGTGTGTGTGTGTGTGTGTGTGTGTGTGTGTGTTTGAGGGGTACCTTGATGTCAGCATATTAATGTTCTCAGAATATGCTGTGTGGCTAACATTTTCAGGAACCTCTAAATGGGTCACACACACACACACACACACACACACACACACACACACACACACACTGTTTCAGGAAATGAATCCACGCGGGGCGATGAGATCCGACCCCGAGGCTGATTATTTTCCTATAACACCACGTCCCGAATGGGTTTATTTATATGGGTAACCGCATGCCGCGCTTTTTATCCGTTTATAGTTACACAGTGGAACGTCTGTGACTGATCAATATATGTGTGTTTTAAAAACTTTTTTTTCCCCAAAAAATATTTTAGCAAATATTAAAAAAATGGGGTCACTGAGGAAATGAAATTATTTATTATATAAATAACTATTTTAATTATTATAACTAGATTTATTGTTTTATTATTAATAAAAAAAAGTCTCTTAGTTCTTTAGTCCTAAAATGAAACTTACTCAGTTACACATGAAGCAACAACAGCTGGATTATTAGTGTTATTTTCTTTTCTTTTAGTTGTAGCTCACTTTGACATTTGGTGCGTGACCATAGCGACCGCTGACCAATCACGGAGCAGAGAGCTCCGCTAGGGGGCGTGGCTATTTCCGGAGAAGCGGTGGGGAAAAGAAAAGAAAAAAAAAAGAACATTAAAAAAAATCCCCACAGCGCTTGTGGAGCAGCTGCGCGAGAGGAGGAGAGCTCGCGCGTCACGGAGGAGCGTCGGTATGTGTGCGCTCGCGCCGTGCTCGGTGAACGGGATTACGTGTTCCTGCTGCACGCGCCGCGACTGAGCTGAAGATGGACGAGTCGTCGCTGCTGGATTTACTGGAGTGCTCGGTGTGCCTGGAGCGGCTGGACGCGAGCGCCAGGGTGCTGCCGTGCCAGCACACGTTCTGCCGCCGCTGCCTCGAGAGCATCGTGAGCTCGCGCCGCGAACTGCGCTGCCCCGAGTGCCGCGTGCTCGTCGACTGCGGCGTCGACGATTTACCGGCCAACATCCTGCTCGTGCGCCTCCTGGACGGCCTGAAGCACCGCGCGCCCGTGCGGCCGTTAGGCACCGCGTCGCCCCCCGGCACCGCGGTGCGGGACTCGCCCAGCGCCACGCGCAGCTCTCCAGTCAAGGTTTGTGCTGAACCGCGGTCTACCGGAGTGTCGCGCTGATCCGCTTTATTTCAGCGCGCGAACAGAAGTTGAGGGAAACTGACGCTATGTCACGTCTAACTGAGCGGAGCGCGTGGCCACGTCCCAAACCGCATCCTAGCCTACTGAGCAGTATGGTAGCCATGGTGACGTAAACGCGTTACTACATAGAGCGAGGTATGCGCGTTGAGCTGTTGTCATGGTGACCACGTAGCGCTGTACTATTTTCACATGCTACTAATAAGGGTGGTGTGCTGATTTATTATGTAACCATGGTGACGTAAAGGCGGTACAGTTTTGTTTCCACGTACCTACTTAGTACGGAAGTATGCAGTTTGGGATGTTGTCATGGTAACCACATAGCGCTGTACTGTGTTCACACGCCACTAATAAGGGTAGTATGTTGATTTAGTATGTAACCATGGTGATACCTACTTAGTACAGAAGTATGCACTTTGGGCTGTATGGGGATGTAGTCATGGTAACCGAATGATGCTGTACTATTTTCACATACTGTTGATACGGGTGGTTCGCTGGTTTGGTGTCTAGTCGTGGAAACCTGATGGTGGTGTGCTGATGTATGTACTGTTCAGCACTGAGAGTGTGCTGGGCTGGGAGGTCTCCATGGCAACCACACGCTACTCTCATGGGTTATTTCTGTGGTTAAAGCGGCGGTGCGAAGTCCTCCACAGCTGAACGGAAGACTCGTTAGCTAGCTCTTCTTTAGCTACCATACTGTCGGGTGTGGTAACAGGAAGCTCTTCAGGAACAGGAAGCACTTCAACACGCCGTCACTCTGACTTCCTGTATCAAAAGGAAACACAGAATCCTAACGCAGCTCGAATAAGTAGCGTAAGATAAGCCATGCTGTGTTTAAAACTTTATCTTGTAGCGTCCGTGTCAGATCGTTTGGTCGAATCGAGCGCAACAGCACCACCAGCGGTCATTACACACACACACACACGCACACACACACACACACACGCACACACACACACACACACACACACACGAGCACACACACACACACACACACGCACACACACACACGAGCACACACACATACACACACACACACGCACACACACACACGAGCACACACACACACACACACACACACACACACACACACACACACACACACACGAGCACACACACACACACACGCACACACACATGCAGAATGGTATGAGCGACGCTGGGGCTGATTTCTTCCCGGCGCAGACTGTAGACTCACGCAGCCTATCAGTGACCGCCGTGTCACAGTGACACGCCCACTAGTGGGAAAGTGTTCTGTGATATTAAATGTCTATAAAAACAGATGTTACGCAGAAGGTGATTTCCTTACAACAGATTTTTTGTTCTTTATCATTTTTAAATCTTATTTACATTTAAATTCATTTACGCTGCACATCATAAATATCTTTACATCAAATTAATAATTGCTCCTTGGACTTCGTTAGACTTTTAATAACCGCGATTTAAATACAGCACTAACACTAAACAGTGTGTGTGTATGGTGGTGTGTACAACTCCGCGGTTTGGGACGGAGCCTGTGACTCTGTGTGTGTGTGTGTGTGTGTGTGTGTGTGTTTTCTTCTGATGCTCTTTTGAAGACGTCCAAAGATCTTCATCATGCCCGAACTCGCCGTTTAAACACCCCCCACTACCCTCCTAATAGCTTCTCAGGATGGCTGTCTACACACACACACACACACACACACACACACACACACACACACACACACACGCTGATTAAAGGCAGCACTCATCAAGAAGGTCAAGCAGTAGAGGAGGAATTGCTGATGCAGGCATTTTTCATATCGCCCAGTGAGTGTACTGAAGGTGCCTACAAGACAATCACACACACACACACACACACAGGTACAGAAATGATGTTCTGAATTTAACAATGCAGGAAAACGACATCAAGAAGACGGAATGATGACACAAACATGACACGGTGTAGTTTAAATGCTAGTCAGTTTCATGCTAACTTGAGCTAACAGTCCCTTACTAGCTAGGTTTAGCGGTGAATTTCCTTTCACTTACGCAGAAATCCCGAAGACGGCGTAAAGGTGATCAGGAACAGGAAGAGACTACAATACCCATAATGCAAAGCACCCAGGGTTCTCCATTCATATTTAAAGCCATTATGTTAAAAAAAGAAAAGAAAAGAAGAAGAGCTCGAATGTTAGCCAGCTATCATGATATTAATTGTTTGTTTGTTCTCGGAGCGCTGATGAAAAGATAAGACCCTGACAAACCGAAGAAACCTGAACTGAAGTCAAGCGCACTAGGTGTTTCCTGTACTTCCAGTAAGGATATGTTTTAGCACCCGCGAAGCGAGAGATGAAATATCGCCTCCACCTTCTCTCGCCCTTGAGGTGTAATCGCACCGTTTTGAGTTATGATACGGCCGAAAACACATCAGCCTTCGTCTTTCACTACTTAGCAATGTTCCACGCCATCGGCCCGAGTGTCTCTGTGGATTTAATGCCGGTGCGACTGTAACGGCGGTTTTAAAAAGCGCAGTAAATCTCCTCCTCAGCTCAGTGACGATCAACATAAACAGCGCTTTGCTCTGTTATTCACCACTCCTCTATCTCTTCATCATATCAGCCGTTTCCTCCGTGTCGAGCTTTGTGTCTCACTCTGCCTTCTCTCTCTCTCCCCTTTTGTTCCCTCACTCCTTCATTTCTCTGTCTCGTTGTCTGTCTTTTGACTCATCTTTACCGAATCTTTACCGAAACGCGGATGGCACACTGAACACGCCGCCATTTACGAAACGATAACGTTGTTTTCTTTCCGCGTAGGAAAGTCGGAGTCAGTATAAGGAGCGTCCTCTCGGGGCCTGGCGTTCTTCTTGCCTTGTTCAGACCAGTGAAGACCAAAATCCAGTGAATTTAGGCAAAGATTCGCAGAAAGCACCCAAGTCCCTCCACTCGTTCACCCCCTTCTCTCTCCATCTTTTCCTCCATAAACAAGGCCTGTTTGATGAGCTGGTCTCCGAAGGTGCACTCTGTTCGTGAGAAAGCTGATCGCAAGACGCTCAAGTAAACGTAAAGAATCTGAAGTTTGCACCAGTCTCTCTTCCTGTCTCTCTTCCTGTCTCTCTTCCAGTCTCTCTTCCAGTCTCTCTTCCTGTGTCTCTTCCTGTCTCTCTTCCAGTCTCTCTTCCTGTGTCTCTTCCAGTCTCTCTTCCTGTGTCTCTTCCTGTCTCTCTTCCTGTCTCTCTTCCTGTGTCTCTTCCAGTCTCTCTTCCTGTGTCTCTTCCAGTCTCTCTTCCTGTGTCTCTTCCAGTCTCTATTCCTGTGTCTCTTCCAGTCTCTCTTCCTGTGTCTCTTCCTGTGTCTCTTCCTGTCTCTCTTCCAGTCTGTCTTCCTGTGTCTCTTCCTGTGTCTCTTCCAGTCTCTCTTCCTGTGTCTCTTCCTGTGTCTCTCTTCCTGTCTCTCTTCCAGTCTCTCTTCCTGTGTCTCTTCCTGTGTCTCTTCCTGTCTCTCTTCCAGTTTGTCTTCCTGTGTCTCTTCCTGTGTCTCTTCCTGTGTCTCTCTTCCTGTCTCTCTTCCAGTCTCTCTTCCTGTGTCTCTTCCTGTGTCTCTTCCAGTCTCTCTTCCTGTGTCTCTTCCAGTCTCTCTTCCAGTCTCTACACTATTCTTCTGCTCATTCATCTATCTTTTTCTGCACCTCTTTGTCCATTTCTGCCTGTTTCCCTCTCTCTCTTTCGCTCTCATTCTTTCATAACCGTGAGCTCCTCTTTTCCTTTTCATTCTCTAGGTCCATTTTTATCTCTCCTTTCCTCTCTGTCATGTTGTTGATCTTTCTCTCTATCTACTTTCCTGCTGTATTTTCTAAGAGTCTTTTCTTAGTACATTCTCAACAAGGGAAATGTTTATATTCCCAGCACTTATTCACCCTTTTCCCTATACTCTAAAAGAACGAATGGCTATGGGGTAGCTAGCTAAATAAGCTAAATCGCTGGTTAAACATCAGCGAGAGGTGTTTCAGTCTCCATGCCGCCCCCATGCCCTGCAACAGCGTCCTCGTGACTTTAACCACTTGAGCATACCGTGTGAAATCGCAGCTTCACGAGGTTCCGCTCGAGCGCCGCTTTCTCTCATTAGCACCAGGTTCCACAAGCACCACTCCTGGGACAAATTGTTTCGTAGCATACAATAAAACTGACAGATGTATTATTTCATATTGCATTGCTATGATATAGTGTTATACTGATATATCATAACGCTCTTATTCAGCATACTGCTTAGTATTTAATGATAGTCTTATAGCCGCTTTAATTCAATAACACGCTACTGAATTAAGGCTCAGATGGAAGCGAGAGCGTCTGCCAACACCCCGTATGGTATGAAGTCATGGCTTGTACACCCTACCGAGTGTACTGCGTGTCCGACAGGGAGTTACTGTCCTAATCCCTGCTTAAGTGATTGGCATCGGGTGCTAAATTATAGCTTCTGAAGCATATAATGAGCAGTAAGTAGTCATTTGCTATTCAGCCCCCTTGTGATCTATAATACCTGCACTAGCAGCCATTCAGGATTCAGCACCTATTCCCTGTACAAGGCTGTACAACAATGTGGCCGATAGGGAACCGTTTAGCGTGCATCCTCAGCTTCGTATGTACCTAGGCACCAGAAAGGACAGACATCAAGCAACACGGACTAATAAAGATAAACTGGTGAAGAACCAACTTACATCCAAAAGTTACAATTATATTAATGCAGGGAAAGTTCTGCGTATTCAGAACTGGGTTACGCGGCTGAGTTACTGTAAGCCCCATTCAGCCCCATTATGCAAATTACTATTCAGTTCAATTCAATTTTATAATTATATATAAATAATATATACGTTTATATTATATTATACATACTTGTATTGAACTATAACGAGTGTTCAGGATGTAGGAGATTTCATTACGCTTTTAATTCGCTATTTCGAGATGTTGAAGTAATAACGCGACGGCAGTGTTTTTGTTCATTTGATGCGCTCTCCTGTAAAGAAAACACGCCATGGTTTGAAGGATCTGCTACGCTCACTGCTCATTTTGTTACGTTATAAGTAATAAGTTACATTTATTCATGAAAAAATCAGTCTCTGATTAAGACGCGTCTCCTCCGATGTCCTCTTATCCTTTTTTTTCTCATCTGTCTATTCTTTTTTTTGTTGTTGTTGTTTTTTTTCCACCGTCCTTCGGCTGAGACGACTCAAACAGAATCCAATGCCGAATAGCAAGAGAACGCAAATCAGATTTGGCCCGCCGAGAGCCGTGGTGTGTTCTCCCGTCGCGGCCCTGTTATTCGCACACGCACGAGGTGTTGTAACAGAAGGTGCTTAAAGGGCATTATGCATAAAATAAAAGCAATTTTCTGCCCACTGGAATTAATTTAGGGCACGTGTCCCACATACTGCTGTGGTAATGAAAGTGGTTTGCCTGGCCAGCAAGATAGCTTCATTATTTATTGAGCGTCGGAATCTCATTTCTCGCTCGCTGGCCTGATGTGATAGACACTAATGTGATGGACACAAAAAAAGGCTGTCCTTCGTCTCCGGTAGCTGAAGACTTCGTTCCTCTCTGATCGAGGACGTCCAGAATTCATCGAAAGAATGTGTAACCTGAGTGTCATAAGCGTTTATATTGTTTACCTTGGCACAAGAAGGATAAAAAGCTGAAGGTATAAAAGACATACCCTTGAGAGATATATATATATATATACACGCACTATGTTCCCATCCAAGGGTATTTTTTTTACGAAAAAATGTTTTAGTGCTAAATGTCGACAAAACGGATAAATAATTCGTTGCTAGCTGAAATCGGAGAGCTAACCATAACCATAATAATAATCTTACTCATTACACTTTTTGTCGTTGTTGTTTTTTTTCCCCTCCCAACGGCACAAAGACGTCAGTAGTCACGTAGGTTCCGGGTTCTAAGCGATCTTGGCTTTTATTCCCGCTGAGGTCAAAAGGTTAACTGCTTCTCACGAGACTCCATTGTTGGTATGGAAATGCAGGGTTAGGAGACTCTAACAAGCCGAAAAGGTCGTACATTGAGCAAGCAGAAAGCCGAATTAGCTATCGCCATGGAAACCGCTTAGAGATGAAGCTAGAAACAAAGTCATTTTGGTCCTGAATGTTCTGGTTTTTACATCATTATCCTGCTTGTATCCACAGAAAACGGAACGATTGTTAGCATTCAGCTCGTGCTGCTCCTGACTCTTGAGCCCCGTTCGGACGGGATTAGTTTTACACGTGGATATGAGTGATGGAATTATTACCAGAGTATCTCTGGGATTTTATGTCCCGCTATTACACAAAGTTTTTACGGACAGAGCGTACTGGAAAGATTACGCCTTAAGGTTTAAGTAAGTTCAGCCATCTTGTGGTCATGTGACCTACTCATGTACAGCCACGCCCCTTACAACAAAACTACAATCAGGTTGTATTGAAATGAGGGTGGTTCTTTTTCCTGAAGACGTCCTCCAGATGCATTGCTTAACACGCACGTGTCCGAAACAGCACGTAACGGACGAAGGGAAAGTTTCTTTCCGGTCTTGTGAAGTCAGCAGTGAGACCAGAGCGTTCTCACAGCTTCCATCTCTGGCTCTGAGCGAAGGAACGCTGGTGGTGTTGGAGCCATTTCTGTTTACACTGAGAAGAAAAAAAGATTGGCGCGTCGTCATCACGGGGGCCGTCGGAAGGCTAATGAATGTAGCATGTGCTGTCTAGGACAGCTAGTCAGGGTCAGGGGTCAAGGTGATGTCAGTGACGTGAGTGACGGAGGATAAATTAAGGCAAGGAGGGAGAAACGACTGCCTTGTGGAGAAGGAAGAAAACTTGAACAGATCTACCAGCCAATTACCAGGTTGCCGAAAGCCAGCGTTCCTCACACCGAAGCCGAGGTTTTACTTTATGGTGTAAAAGTAAAAAAGAGGAGAATCGTTTTATAATCCCATAGTGGCACTCTGAATCGAGTCATATGCAAATACAATACAAAGCGCCTGTGATGTACCATTAAACTTCAGCAGTTAGTGGATCAGCCAATAGGAGCTGGTCTGAGGATCTCCGAGACCTGGGACAGGGGTGGACCAATCAAACTCCTGAATTCCTAAACATCACTCAGGCTACGAATGATGCAAGTGCCAGTGACAAGCTGAGGAATTTCTCATCACGCCTCCCAATCCAAACGAGACGGTGATAAAGGCGGAGCTTGCAGGTGCGACAGAGAGGAAAGCTAGAGCTCGGCGTGTCAGGATTCAGCATGCGCTCTGGACGCGAGAGAGGCGTCTGTCGCCTCGTGTCAGAGTTCGGAGAACGAACGCTAATAAAACAGCAGCGATGGAGAAAGAATTTTCCCTGAAGCTATGAGTCTGTATTGCTGCAAGCGCTTTTTCCGCCTTTGCGGCTCTCAGGAGTTTGACGCTTGACAGATAATTTCATCTAAAAAGCGACTCAGCGTCGGACCCAACCCCTTTTACCCCTCTGTATGATTTCACCTGAGGCTTTTGCACATCATCTGTTACTTTAGCGTATTTTTTCAGGCTGTTAACAAGCTTTTAAAGACAGCTTTTGACTTTTGAGGACGTGTGTGTGTGTGTGTGTGTGTATACGATACCTACCTGCATGCTGGTACATGAACCCCATCATCATCATCATCATCATCATTTCTGAAGCAGTCCTCGTAAAGCGGCTCTTCAGGATCTCTGCTGCGTCCGTGCGCAGTTCATTCGGCTCACGGATGAATGAAGCTGTGTGTTCAGCTGGTCGTTTATTACCCCAGAGATTGTGCGAGCCATTTAGCAGATCCTCTCCGAATGTGCGAGATAATTTAGAAGTTTCACACACACACACACACACACACACACACGTCTGTTCTGTGCCCTTACACCCGAGTGAAACAGGAGTTCGTTACCAAGATCTGCTTTGATTTGAAATGTTTTGGACACAGTAGCACGTTTAATAGTTATCACTTCACCATGAAATGCAAAAATAAGGTTTAGATGTCTGAATAATGACTAATCCCTGCGTTGGAGCTAATTGTCACTTATCACGATATCGATATTATATCATGATATTGCCCGGTCCTGCTCCTTATCAACTCTCGCAAAACAGCACCATTTCTCTTAGTCTGTATTAACTAGCTAACTAGCTAACCATATGTTATTATATAATGTTAGCTACGACTTTTTACCCCAACGCAAACCTGGGACTGGGCAGCTACAGTCACTACAGACACTACAGCTTTTCCTTTCACCCAGTGGCCTAGCTAATCGATTTACGATTTTACGTCATACTATTTACGATTTTACGTCATACTATTTACTGGTCTAATCGATTTACGATTTTACGTCATTTCGTCCAAGAAGAACGTCGCTTGTGCACTTATACAAAGCAGTCAAACGTGAAAGTAAAAGATCTCGTACAGAAGACGGGGATCATCACATGGCTAAGCCTCGTTTATGAAAAAAGCTACAATACAATGTGGGAAAAAAGTGCGAAAAGTCAGATTTATGCACTTCAGATTACGCATTCGTAAATCTGCGTTTTTGTGGGGGTGGAAAGTGTTTTAGTGTGAATGGAAAGGAAAAAACGTTTTCAAATGAACGTGAGCTAAGCCTCAGTTAATACACTGCTCTGTGAGTGTGTGTGTGTGTGTGTGTGTGAGTGTGTGTGTGTGTGTGTGTGAGTCTCCTGCCTTCAGACAATAGGAAACGTTGTCTTAAAGATAAATTAGTGACAAAAGATGGAGTCTTGAGGAAACCATGTTAGAGGAGTGCAGGACTCGGATGCTCTTTTTGGACAGGTGGAGCATATGGAGGGCACAGCGGAGATTAAAAGCCCCACACACACACACACACACACACACACACACACACACACACACACACGGTCCATTTTGTCCTGCTGGCTCTCATTACTCCGCTGTTTTACACTCGGACGCTCCCAGGCCTGACAGACGGAGGTGGACGGGGGATTTTCCGTTCGTCTGACGGCTTGAAGTTCTGCTTACGATGATGTTCCTGTGGTTCCTGAGGCGGATCTGAGAGACGCCGAGACGCGTGGAAGAGTTTCTGTGTGTCGCTCGAGCCCAAACAGCGCAGCTTATTGAGCCTTCACGTTCTGATCTCATGCTTCTAACAACAGCAACAAAAATGAACACGGCGATTTTAAATACGTTTTTAGCAAACTAAAAATACATAAAACAAAACTGCAGCTAAATCAATCAATCAATCAATCAATCAATCAATAAGACCTGGCGTTTGTAAACCTGAAGTTGTTTGTGCATCGGAACCAAAAATAAAATAGAATATGTAATACATTTCTATTATTGTATAATAACATTATAATACATTTATAAATGAAACCCAATAAACAAAATAGCAAATAAATCAGTAAATAGATGAAAATCTAATTCTTGACAAAACATCTGAGTCAAATAGAAACCAACACAATAAAATACGATTGTAACAAAAAATACATAAATAATAAATAAATGAACGCAGTGTGTAAGTAGATCAGTAAAACTGGTGTTTGTGACTGTGCATCTCCGCCGCTCGTGTTTATACGACTCGTCACTGAAATAAAGAGAAGACGAACTGCGGTGTTTGAAAGCGGCGTAAAGCTGGAACGCCCGCAGAGCCGCCTCGGGGCCGCTGGCTAGTAGTCCGGCTTTTTTACGACCCTCTTTAGCGAGACGTCGAAAAAATGCGTCACCTAAAAATAGGTGTTTATTCTGTAGAAAATTACAGACACAAAAGGAAATGAAAGGCCTCAGACGGTACGTTCCCTCTGGTGGCTTCTCCTCCCCCTCATGGCGTATCCAACAGCACTGGAAATGACGCCGGTGTAAAGCGGAGCCAGTAATTAGTGTGTGTTTGTGTGTTTGGAGGTGTTTGTGAAGAGATTGCTTTTTTTTTAAAAAATATATAGGATCTAAAAATCACATAAATGAATTACTCCATCTTTCCTGCATGTTAACGAATGCTAGCTACATGTAACCATGGGAACAACTTTGTAGCTACATACTTCCTGCGTCTCAGTTTGTTCCCTGTTTAGTGCACTACACAACCTGTGCGATAATGTGTGAAGATCCTCTTACGATAGATCTGTGATTAATAATAATATTAATAAATGGATTCACAATTATTCTGAATAAACGATATTTTAGAATGGAAAAGTGCAGAAACCCATAAAGCCGCCGTGTAAACACGTCTTACTTTTTCTTTAATTAGATAACGCGCAACGCAGCTCGTCACCTTCCCGACGTTTCAGTTTCATAAAGATTTTCCTCGCCTTTAGTTTCCGAACCTCTGTAGTGCGCTACAGCAGTAAAGACTGGATTTCCGTGGCGTGGCCCAGAGGCATGCTGGGAGTCGAGCGGTGGAAGCCAGGTCTGGAGCTCTTCTTCATCCATCTCTCCTTCCTCTCCTCTTCATACGCCAGCCAGATGGAAGCAGAGAGTGGGAGACAGGTCCATCTGTTCCTACAAAGCCATCTGGACAGGAGGACCCGAGGGAAAACACCCAGCCCAACCCGGGGTCTTCACCGCTCCACACACACTGAGAGACAGAGACAGCACGGGGCAGTGGGGCAGTACATCAGCATGGGGCAGCGGTTCAGCCCGGGGCAGTGGGGCAATGGGGCAGTACATCAGCCCGGGGCAGTGGGGCAATGGGGCAGTACATCAGCCCGGGGCAGTGGATCAGCCCGGGGCAGTGGATCAGCCCGGGGCAGTGGGGCAGTACATCAGCACTGGGGCAGTACATCAGCAGGGGGCAGTGGGGCAGTACATCAGCACATGTCTGACTGTCTGTCTGTCTGTCTATCTGTCTGTCTATCTGACTGTCTGTCTGTCTGACTGTCTGTCTGACTGTCTGTCTGTCTGTCTGTCTGACTGTCTGTCTGTCTGTCTGACTGACTGTCTGACTGCTGCGAGGGATAGACAGACAGACAGACAGACAGGAGGGTGAATAAATACACAAAAAGACCAGATAGATAGATGGATGGATGGATGGGTGGATTACAGTCTGATAGATAGACAGAAGGCTAGACAAGTAAATGGATGAATGACAGAAGGACAGAAGGATGGATATGTTAATAGATAGATAGATAGACAAACACAAGACTGGATAAACAAATGGATAGACTGATCAATGGATAGATAGACAGATGGCTGGATATAGGAATAAATGGATGGATGGACAAACTGTAGATACGGAGATGGATGGATGGATAGACAGGCAGATGAATAGATGGCTAAATAGATGCCCTACAGACAGATAGTTGGGTAAATAGATTAGTGGATGGATGGATGGATGAATGGATGAATACACAGATATTAGAACAGACAGATCGATGGATAGACATATGTTTAGATAGATGAATGGATAGACAGGTGGATAGATGGATGGATGGATTGAGGTCACACAGCTGTGCTGTACATAATGGAGGAGAGAAAGGTAGAGAAAGAGAGCGCGAACGCTGATTAATTCTTTCACCTCCATGTTTCCCGCCTTAATGAAATCACGACTGTAATTCATCTGTGGCCTTTCTTCCCTCACCTCAACGGCATTCTATCACACACACACCCACAGAGAGAGAGAGAGAGAGAGAGACAGAGAGAGAGAGAAAGAGACAGAGAGACAGAGAGACAGAGAGAGAGAGAGTCCAGATGTGATTTATGCTGTTTAGCAGCACGTTCTGTTCGAATCCCGGCTGAAGTCCCAGGAAAATGTCATAAAGGAAAAATGTCGCTCTTTATGACATATGGAAGCAATAAAAAGACTAAAATGCTGCAGTATGATGAAATATACCACGCTACATTTCAAACACGCTCGCTAGCGTAACCGTGGCGACCCCCTGCAAGTCAAGACATAGAGACCCTCTCTCTCTCTCTCTCTCTTTCTCTCTCTCTCTCTCACTCACACACACTGAGGCATTGAGCGGGCAGTGTGTAATGGGGGGCTGCAGAACGAGTGCCTCGACAAACAGCGCACACACACACACACACACACACACACACACACACACACACACACACACATCTGATCAATGCAGCCAGAGTGTTTAAAACAGCGTCTCACACACTGACACTGTTAGAAAAGTCAATGTCCAGAATATCTGTGTAAGAAGAAACAATCTGATCTTTGTGTTTCCTTTTGGTTTTTGCTTTACACTCACACTCACACACACATACACACACACACACACACACACACACACACACTCAGATTTCGTAATAAACTCGTGTGCTTGTGTGGAATCGGATTGGTGGACTGGATCCCAGATGACTCCCCTACTGGACACGTTCTATAGTACACAGGGTGCCATAATTTATTTAACATCATGTTCTCAGGGAGTTTTAAGACACCATCATCTGGAGGAAGGCTGCCTCGGTACGGAGCATTTTGGGATCAATGCTGCAGGTTAGGAAGGAAAATGCTGTGTGGGTGAAAATTACTGCTCTTTCCCAGTATGTTGTTCTTGACAATCAGCTGCTGTCGGTTATTGACGATAGGAAACGAGGGATTCTGACTGGATGGAAACCAAAAAAAAGGATTTTAAACTACTTTCCAAAGTGTTTACTTTCTCCACTACAACCCTCGGAGATGCAAGCTAATTAACGTAGCTAACTAATGCACTTCGTTTTACACTCGCTAACGCTATAAAGACTGAGCCTAGTAGCCTAGACGTGTCCTTTAATGGTCACTGTTTAAACTGAAGTGCCTCGTTACTGTCTCACTATCAGTGTTGGTATCAACGAGTAGCAAAAACCCCACTGTCCTCGTACTCAGAGTGCAGCTCTAACTTTAGGCAGGTATTTCGCAAAGAAAAATTTGGCAATAGCTATAAATAAAGCTGTTGGATTTGCAGGAGCATTTGGATTTGCTCCAAAAATAACGCGGCGCTAACGCCAATCACGCGATTCTGACGGGAGCAGATCTTCAGCTCCCGCTGACGTTCATAAATAGATCTGTCACTTTTCCCGCGGCGCTAACAGAGCGCTAACGCAGCTGCGACAGTTTTAGCCGACGCGAGGTGACATAGCCTTTCTCACGCTGAACCTGCCGAATCTGACATCGTCAAGAACTTGCTTTGGTGATGTGTTAGTAGAGACACTCACAGGGTGTGAAGGAGTGACTGAGGTACGCTTGTGCGAAGGTCTAAAAGGTCTACAGGCCCAGGAACCTTAGTGTCAAGTATTAAAACGTTTGCAGGACACCAGACTCGAGTGTTACATCCGCAGACGATAAACACACACAAATACACGCTAACGCAGGCTAACACACGATCCGCTCAGCGAGCGAGCGAGCGAGGGATGACGACTGATTGAGATGGACAGCTGAGAGACAAAGAGGTGTTGAGGCAGGCAGGAGAAGAGCGCTACAGTCCATTTGATAGTATCGAATGAGACCAGAAGGTTAAGTACCACTCTCTCTCTCTCTCTCTCTCTCTCTCTCTCTCTCTCTCTACTCGAGCGAAGAGGTGGATGTGGCAGAGCCAAACTGATTACACAGAGTCATTTGATCTGTCGGTTTCACCTCCCTCTCCCTTTCTCGTCTCTCTCTATCTCACTGACGTCAGCGTCTCAGAGTAGAAGAGAAATTCCGAGAACAAGTGTAGGAGAGAAAACAGATCGTTACACACTTAGCACTTTTTCTGAGCCAGCTGGGCTTTTATATTCTCTCCTGGTTTTTATGCAAGCTCTCCGTCGGTTTTGTTTTTTAATGTATTTACTCTTTTTATATGCACCAGTTTATTAGACGTACCAATCTGGTAGGTAATATACTGGCAGCTCAATGTATATGATATATGGCCAGGAGGCCAAGGGCACATCTGCAGCAGCTGGGTTACAATGAATACAATTAAAATGCAAGTGAAAATCAGAAAGAACGAAAGAAACGAGTTACGCCTGCTGTAAACTTGACAGAGCCAAAACATCCTCGTCCATCAGGTTTCCGAGTTGAATTGTAAAACGGTTAGCGATTTCATGCATAGAGACGTTAGGAACACCGACAGTCTCTGTCTAAACGTTTCCGCCGTCGTTGTGATTGCTGTCATTATCTTCCTCTCAAATTGAGAAGTATTTACTAATCCAGAAGACTGGCTGAGATTTGAAGGCTACATGAAAGGTTTTTAAAGTTCACGGTTAGCGTTAGTACGCAATACTTGTACATAATCTTAATGCAAGTGTAAGAGATTTGAGACAAAGGCTAGGGTGTGGACACAGTGTCACATGGTGCAATTCTGCTCCCACTATTTACAAGTACACATGGCATTAATTTCTGAGGAAGCGCATAAACGATGCTCCGAATGACCATGCGATACGTGCAGCAGCCATCTTGCATACGTAGGTAAAAGCAAGTATAATCCAGGCGTTAGATGCCTTGTTGGTCCATCATGTATTTTGGGTAATGATGTTGGCCCTCCCTATACACCATTTTCTTAACAACTCTGTTACAGTCGCCCCAACAGAACGGCTGACGTTGGCCCAACATTCGGCAGGGTCGATTTAAAGGTAGCTAAACTATCCTCCTTCGGATCGATAGCCCAGATCCTTCCTGTCCGAGTGGCAACTGCTCCAGAAGCTGATGGACAGACTACCGTCTACCTGATCTACACGACAACAGCTCAGTGGATTTCTCCTGCCGTCTCTAATGATCTCAGAAATGCTACCATTGCAAACAGAAACTGAAAATGGGCTAGTCTCAGAGCTGGGCTTAACAGTAGTAGGGTATATTCTGAAGGTGTTGTAGTACCTACGTCTCAGATAATGCTATACGGGAATGAATTATATCCAGTCTGATGTAACTTTACGTCATACGGTATACGACCAGGCAAAAGTTTGGACTTGTTAAAGTTTTCATTATCTTAAGTACGTCTGGATAAGGGCTCATGGTTTAAATTTATTTCTAAAAGAAACGTCGGTAGTAATGTTCATGTGTACTTTTGTAATGTCACGTTTAATGCTGGATCAAAACAGGTTTTAATAATTGGTTTGAACATAAGCCTTGGTCTATTCGGGAGCCTCATGTGGTACTTACTGACACTCACTCACCGACTCAAACCCTGATCCACTGAACGAGAAATAGAAGCAAAGCTTGGCTATGAGTTTATGGATTCACTGGCTCAGGGGTGCAGATCAGGTTTGGTACACACACACACACACACACACACACACACACACAGACACACACACACACACACACACACACACACACGCACGCACAGCTGCAAATATGACTTACACAGTTCAGGAGGGATGTTTAAAAACACTGACAGTTAAACATATAATGGAAACCTGTAATGAAGTTTTGTGATGGTTGTGTGTGGAAATGTAGTGCTTTTGCTTCTTTTTGCAATTTTGTGGTTTGAAATTGTGAAGCAATTTAAATTTGTACTTGTTAGAGCCTTGTGTTGCCTGGGAACTGAACTGGAATTGCAATGAAAACATTACCACAGTTTTGCCACTGACCAATCACTGCTCACCACTGTTCCCATCGACCAATCACTGCTCACCACTGTTCCCACTGACCAATCACTGCTCACCACTGTTCCCACTGACCAATCACTGCTCACCACTGTTCCCACTGACCAATCACTGCTCAC
>CM074978.1:266188-279488 GCA_037576825.1 Pangasius krempfi
CCTCTGTAATTTATAGAAACATGCTGCAGCTACTGCTACCACCCTGAAGTTGATTATTTTCCAGTAACCGTCTGTCCTGAAGTGTTTTCTTCATTATTCCTCTTACACCACAGCAGTTAGCCAACAATTACAATATCACTTGCATCACAGCAGCTCTAAACTCTCGTTCTTTCACCAGTCTCAGTTTTGTCTCTCGCTTCAACTTAAAAAGACGCAGCTTGTCACGTAACCTGTTCAGCAACTATAAATGGATAAAAAGCAACTCACAACATGCCGTTCTTTAATAAATAAAAACAACTGCATTCCTTGCAAAGTTGCTGTGGTGTAAAGAGGAAAAGAATCACTTGGTGGACGTGCTGTTACAGGAAAATAATCAGCCTCAGGTCGGTAACAGCAACTCCGCTTCATCACACCACAGCACTGTTGATTATTTTCCTGTAACAGCACACCACTGAGTGTTTTATTCCCTATCTGTGTGTGTGTGTGTGTGTGTTTCTGTCTCTCTCTCTCTCTCTCTCGGGACCACAGGCGGTTTGTCACTCATTAATAATGTAACAGTGAATTTTTGCTGAGAGAGAGAGAGAGAGAGAGTCAGTGATCTCTTATTTACAGTGAAGGAGAGAGAGAGAGAGAGAGAGAGAGCAGAAAAAAGCAGGAGGGCCAGAGATAGAGAGATATAAAGGAAGACAGATGGATGGATGGATGGATGGATGGATGAGAAGAGTAAGACAGAGACAAAAATAGAAAATTATTCATAGATTTAAAAAAGGACAGGGCAGAAGTAAGAAGAAGATGAGAAAAGATGAGAAGAGAGAGAACGAGGCAGGAGAGAGAGAGAAAAGAGGAGAAGAAGACAGGAGAAAAAAGCTGGCAAGTGAGAGATATAAAAACCTAAAGGAAGAGCGAGCAAGAGAAAGAGAAAGGCAGCAGCAGTAATGATCCATTATTCCAGAGGCAAAGGTGGCGTGAACACACACACACACACACACACACACACACACACACACACACAAACGCACACACACACACACACAAACGCGCACACACACACACACAAACGCGCACACACACACACACACACACACAAACGTGCACACACAGGCTCATTACACAGGCATGATGGCACTCTAATATGCATCACCTTTTCGCACATTATTATTGTGAAGAAGAGCAACACAATGACACACACACACACACACACACACACACACACAAACAGACTGGAACACACACATTTGACATGGTGTGTCAAAATAATACAGCACCATCATAAATCAAGAGAGAAAGAAAGATAAAATTATACTGCAAACTAAACAAACTGAAGACCAAGAAAGAAAGAAAGGAAGGAAGGAAGAAAGGAAGGAAGGAAGGAAGGAAGGAAAGGAAGAGTCCTCTGTATTAAGGTAATAAGGGTAAATCTAACTGCATTATCTGATAGACAGTTTCATGTGTAAACGCTTCACCTGCTGATTTCTCTCCAGTTGTTCCTTTTCCTCGTCAGCGTGATTCAGCAGAAAAAACACGACTGTGAAAGTTTTTCTAACTACAGAGAATTCTCCTGTTCTTCTTTCTCATTGGACCGTCTTGTTCTCTCTCTAGAACGTCCCTCAGCTGCCCTGCGGCAAGGCGCTCTACAGCTACGAGGGCAAAGAGCCCGGCGACCTCAAGTTCAACAAGGGTGACATCATCATCCTGCGACGGAAAGTGGACGAGAACTGGTACCACGGAGAGCTGAACGGCAGCCACGGCTTCCTGCCGGCGAGCTACGTGCAGTGCATCAGGCCGCTGTCGCAAACGCCGCCGCAGGGGAAAGCGCTCTACGACTTCGAGATGAAGGACAAAGAGCAGGACAAAGACTGCCTCACCTTCGCAAAGGTACACTTTATTGATCTCATTTCTGTGCATTGAGTGATGTTTGTTTTTAACTTGTGAAAGAAAGAAAGCAAAAAGTAAGAAAGAAAGAAGCCAGTAGGACTTCTGTAACGTTGATGACGCAGGACATGTGCATATAAACTCAGTGTGATATTTATTAAGGGCAGTCCAAGAATCGTAGTGGTGGCTCAGACAGGGAAAGGGACGAGGGTCACAACCAGGAAACATAAGCACAGAAGCAGAAAACAAGGCTTCAAATATGCACAATAAGACTTTGCATGAAACCCAGAAACAGCAGGATATAGATAGACCAACTAATTAAGGACTGAGCACAGAACAGGCACACACAAATGGGGAACAAACCAACGACATGACAGGACAGGGGTGGAGACAGGACGAGAATCAAAAGAAAGGCACATAGCAGAACATAAACCAAAGCACATGCAGGGGCAACTGTGTCATTTGCTGAGAGGAGGATTTTGTGACACAACCCCCACCCCAGGATGCAGCTCCTGAAGCATGACTCAAGGCTGGCACTTACCACGAAGATCAACAATATCTGCAGGCAACAATGTCTTCAGAAAGGCATGAGGTGGATCGATGACATACCCTGTGTAGGCAGGATTGACAATGCCCTCTGTGAAAGCCAAAGGCAAAACCACAACACCCTCTGTGAAGACCAGAGACAAAGGATGTGTGAAGGCTGTATAGTGGCGAGGTGATGGCACCCTCTGTTAAGGACGTAGGTGGAGCTACTGCGTCCTCTACAAAGGCCGGAAGTGGTGGGCACAGGTCAGCGAGGCAGGGTGGTTTGGTAAACGAGTGGGTCAAGAAGCCAGCATGATGATGGATCCGCAAAGCCATCCGGAGGAAACCAGAGCCCCCTTCTCACCTAATGAACATAGAGACACTCATTCTGAGGTGCAGGTATTAGGCACCTCCAGCTGGAGCTCCTCCCAATAGACAAAACTTCCTCAGAGCTGGCAGGAGGTGAAGCCAAGACATCACCAGGCTCCCCGAGCAGGCCTCTGGTGGAGGTGCGTCGTCCGATCTCCCATTGCATAGAATCATCCTCTCTTTCTAAATGCCAGGATCCTCCTGGGGAGCAGGAACACTCACCTGAAGAGAGCTGTACACACCATTGTGGTCCCTAAACCTGGATGTCCCTGAATCACCAGGCTTTCTGCCTATTCCCAATCAACAAGTCAGAGAGAATGTAGGGGTGTGGCTAAGATTTCATAGCAGCTAATGTGAGTTTAAGAAGGGCTAGAGGTGCTGTACTGGCCACATGCTGGTGTTCCTCTGTGGTGTCTCGGTTTTTGCATACGGAGCCGGTGCATCCTCAGCCAGCGTGAATTTTCTGTAACGTGAGGGTTGATGAGGAAAGACACAGGTGCACAACATGAAACAGGGAATATCCATAATTGAAAAAATGAGGGAAATGGACAAAGGTCAAAACCAGGAAACTTGGGAACAGAGAAAACTAGGGTTTAAATATGCGCGGTAAGACTTCGCGTTGAAACACAGAAACAGCAGCTCGACCAACTAATTAAGGACTGAGCACAGAACAGGCGCACACGGTTGAGGAACAAACCAATGACATGACAGGACAGGGGCGGAGACAGGACTAGAATCGAAAGAAAGGCGCCTGGCAAAACATAAACAAAAGCACATGAAGGATAAAGATCTAGCGTGAACTTGAGAACGGGAATTTGTGATGCCTTACACAGGCTTGATTGTTAGCAGATAGTTAGTTAGATGGATATTTCTTGCATTAACCTGTGCTTAATGCATATGAATTGACTGTAGCATCACAATAATTTTATTTTAGCAACAAATTCAGTTATTAGCATATCATTTTGTGATTCATTCTAAAGCATATTATTCAGTGTGTGCTATGAAACTAGTAGGAAAATATGTGTAGGTATAAAAGTCTGGAATCTGGACCCACAGAAGGGATCTGGGACTCAGGACGCTCCTGTACTCTCAGTCAATAAGAACGCAGTCAACATGTGAAGATTGATGGAGTGTTGTTGGAAAAATCGTGGACAACTGATGAAATTAAAAGTGTCCTTGGAGGTGCACTGAGGCTGAGACACACTCGCTGTGGAAACACCTGATCTGTATTCCAGGCCTCCTGATCTTCACTTCAAAAATGGTTCACTTTGTTTGCGCCGTATGTCTTGGCTGGGTTGAATACACACCAGTGTGTGTGTGTGTGTGTTTGTGTGTGTGTGTATGTGTGTGCGTGTTATTGGAAGAAAAGCTTCGTCTCTGGAGGAAACGGATGCTGGAGAAGGGCAGCTGGACGCTCTGGAGCACAGAGGGTATTCATGAGAGAGAGAGAGAGAGAGAGAGAGAGAGAGAGAGGACTGAAAATTTCTGGTCCTATTGAGTTCCACATTGAGATATACTGAGTTAAGGAGACATACTGAGGCTTCGATTTAAATAGCTTTTATTAGTAGTAGTAGTATTAGTAGTAGCCTATAGAGTTGCCTTGTGTATGGAGCAACAGTTGAAGCATGATATAAAAATTGTAAAAAAAAAAAAAAAAAAAAACATAGATGTAAAATGTAAAATAACAGTCTGCGCTGGATCAAGTGCTATTCTATGTGCTGCTGAATAATTAGTGTGGAAGCCATTTTGTTAAATTTAACCAGCGATTAATGTGACAATTACAGCTAGCACTATATTCTGGACGATTGTTAGATGTTCTCATTCATATAATATTTTTATTTTTCATTTTTAAATAGTCTATTGCTTTTATTTTAAATTATATTACATTTGACAGCAAAGCAAAAGAAAAGCTGTTTCCTTCTTCAGTACATATTTTCTATCCCTGATTTTATTAGGGGTTTAAGGGGAACGTTTGTGTTTAAAGCCTGTGTCTAGACCACGTTAAAAACCCCAATTCAGACGATTGTACTTGATAAATCTGGCAACCTCAGAGGCGTGAGCTACACACAGGTGATTTGTATAATCTGAATGGGGAGGCCAGAAAATTTGACTTAAGCATGTGCGTAACCCGACTCTGAATACGCGTAACTTTCCCTGAGTAAACTTTTGGACTTAATTGGACTTAATGATGGACAGGTTGAACTGGTTGAAATGGTAGAAACTTTAAAGGTATAATATGAGTATCTTTAAGCATTACATACTTCTGTCCAAGATTGCAATTAGTTTACAGTTTACCAGCGTTAAAGGGATTCTATCTCCACAAGACTCGGTTTCTCCTGTGAGAATGAAGTGACTCTGTGTTCCTGAGTCACTTTGGAGCAGATGAGCAAAGCAAATGGAGAAAAAGAGGGGAAAAGAGGTGGGATGATTGATTAACTCACAGACAGAGTGTTTGCCTCGTAGCGCAGGTGTGTGTGTGTGTGTGTGTGTGTGTGTGTGTGTGTGTGTGTGTGTGTGTGTGTTTGTGTGTGAACAGATAAAGCCTTGTGTGTGTGCTCTTGGATCAAATCAAATCAAATCTTGTTTCCTGCCATCTGTTTGGCTCGGTTTATATGCAAGCACACACACACACACACACACACACACACACACACACCTACCTCAGCTGTGTGAGCTACACACACTTACACACACACACACACACACACACTGCATTAGATCTTTTTCAACAGGAAGTCTGACTCATTGTCATAAATTTGATATAAGAAATGGAAGTTTAGATTGGATAGTTTATGATAAAAGGCTTATGAGTGAAGATTTATCAAATGTGTCATTTTTTTTTTTAAAGTTTTACTCTTTTCCCTGTCATCTTTCCAAAAAAAAAAAAAAAGGCAATTTAAATTCCATCCCTAATGCAATACATTATGAGGGGATGCAATTTTTTTTTTTTTAATGGAATGCAAAATGCATGTCAAGTCTTAAATGTCCAAAAATAAATTAAATGTCTAAATCATGATTACTGAGAGCTCAGGTTCGAGCCGGGGACCCTGGGGCCGCTTTAACGTGATAATTTGTTATAATTTGTTAAAAGTATTAGCTAAACACACGTTATCAGGCACAACAGTAGTGAATACGCTACATTGCGGTATAATGAACAATATTTTACTACGTGTTTATAAGGAATTCTGGTCTATATTCACAAACCTTCTTCATGACGTGGGGCGTGGTCATTCACAGGGGGTGGGGTTACGTTCAAAAACCTGTTTCTGAGGAACCGTAAGTCCGAAACTTCGAGGTGAAACTTTGTTAACTGGGTTACTTCAGCCAATCAGCTTTCAGCAGGCATTTCACAGCGTTAGCACTGAGCGACGATCAATAAACCTGATAAGTTTGTTCATCTACGGTTCCTTTAGCGTTCTGTGTAACTTGCAGAGGTGCTTGGACCCCTGCAGAAAAACTCCTATACTAATCTCATGTTTGGTTGTTTGAATATTAATATACGCTATATTTATTTATTAACATTTATAAGCAAGAGATGCCCCAGAATGGACTTTTCTTTATGTTGGTCTCCAGTTGGAAAGAGTCCTAAATTATGTCAGTGTTCACACAGAGAAACGCTTTCACAACCTCCAGAGTTGTGTCTGAATTCTGAGTACCGATGTGCAAAATCTGCCTGATCTTAACTGTATTTATACTATTATATGTAATCATATTCGCATAAATTAACATATCTAAGGCTTTTTCTTCCTCCAGGATGAGATTCTGACGGTGATTCGCCGAGTGGACGAAAACTGGGCAGAAGGCATGCTGGGAGATAAAATTGGCATTTTCCCCATCCTCTATGTGGAGGTGAGTGCCACAGTAGCTCTCGTCTTTATTTTTCAAGTGAATATGAAACATGTGTTGGGACAAGTTTAGTTCAGGAAGCAAGGAAACAAGTTTTAGGACTAAATGATGATTGTGTTTTCATGAAACCTCAAACTCCAATTCCCAAACGTTACTGATTAGCTTATCCCTTAGTGCAGTATCCCAGAATGCACCAGCATGTCCTCATAAACTGTAAGTAGGGGGAATAAACGAGCCAGGGGGCATTAAGTTCACCCGAGTCTTTTCATCAGCGCGTCAGCAGAATAGCGCTGTGATTAAACCTGTAAAGCACTGCATTATGGGTGATGTATAGAAGAGCAGCGCTCGCAGGACCTGTAGGCACCTACAGCAATTTTCCACGATGCATAATTGTACTTCAATCCCGTTTTATTGTCGCCTCAGTGTTATCTGTAGATCTTCAGCTCATCTAACGCTCTGTGCTGAAGGAAAAAAAAAAAAAACGGGTAAATGATAGACGGCCATAATGGATATGGATTACAAATGCTCAAATTACATGGAGCTTCATCACTCTGTGAAAATGGTGAAATAGAGAAGGATGGGGGAGAGAGAACAAGAGAACGAGAGAGAGAGAGAGAGAGAGAGAGGGGGGGAGGGAGGGGGGCAAAACATCTCTAAGGACTGATATTAAAAGGACAGGCCTCAGTAATTACAGCTCTTTCTATTGATATGAGCAGGTAGTTCACACTGTATCTAATAATTAGCTAACATTATGCCCCAGGGCTGTTGAATTCTCAAATCTGATTGGTCAGAACAGCAGCTGTGACAGTAGTGCAGCTGCAAACCACAGGTTGATATTAATGCGCTCGTTCCAAAACGTTAACGTTTCTATAGCAACAGGGACTTGTACAGCGGGCGCTGCGTATAATATAAAACTAATAATAAACAACTTCTTAAGAAAGGTTAATGAACAAAGAAAAATATAGCGTAACTGTTGATATGGTGACGTTTTCTGTAAGGAGTCTCCAGTGTCAGTGCTTGGTACATGTTAACTTGGCAACTTGTTTCGTGGAGGTTCTACAACATTAACTGTAGCTATAAATGGATAAACGTACAACACGTCATTCTTTAATTAATGAATATTTGTAATTGTTGGCAAGTTGCTGTGGTGTAAGAGTTACTTAACTCCTAAAGTACCACATGGTTATCTGTAGTCGGGTTTTTTTAACCAGACAGAAATTTCGGCAGTGTCTCGTTCAGAGCGAAGCTTCATCGCACGCACTCACTGATGTATAACATAGCTAGACTGCTAGCTAAGTTTTTTGGTACTCGTCAATACTGATACCGAAATGAATAACCTACTTAGTATTAATCAAGGGACATACAGAACATTAACTGAACTCTGTTTATATTTCCCTGGTTTAAACATCAGCTAGGAAAAGTTTTCTTTGTAGCATTAGCTAGCTATTAGTTAGCTTGGTCATTTCGTGTTGTCTGTTCTTTAGCATGACAACGTATACTAGGCTTACCTTACATAGTATCACCTGGAATCGGATATTGGTATCGGAGCATTATTTACCAGTACTGGACCAAACCCTGAGACCAGTATCGGTACTGATGCGTCCCTAATCAGTATTTAACAATCAACAACGTGTTACGAGGGTATGTGTGAAATATATACGTCATCGCAGCGATTTGAACATTTTTGCAACTTCATGCTGCTTTATTACAAGATCATAGCGATTCGTGACTCTTCCCAAGATGAAAGCATTGGTATTTGCCGTGTATTGACTCTCTAAATGATTACTGAACATCCCAAGCGAACAGAGGCGTGCTTCCCAT
Organism: Pangasius krempfi; assembly: GCA_037576825.1. Taxonomy (NCBI): domain Eukaryota; kingdom Metazoa; phylum Chordata; class Actinopteri; order Siluriformes; family Pangasiidae; genus Pangasius; species Pangasius krempfi. The sequence continues at coordinate 274,625 of CM074978.1, forward strand.
ACATTTAGGAACGAATGCAATACAGAATAGAAATAGATTTTTGATAATGTGCTTATTTTTCCCCTCCTGGTTCAGAGCTATTTTTACACCCGTTTTCTGACAGCCTGTCGTTATTCGGCTCTCAGGCTGTAGCAGGGCTGTGAGGATCCGCAGACAGGCAATCAAAGTCCTAAGCGTAAAGATGAAGGAAAAAAAAAAGACAAATTACGTGAGACACGTGCAAACGGTGACCAAAGGCAAAACCCGAGAAACAGAACTAATGTAATGAATGAGACTCGCCGAGACTCAGCACTTCTGTTTCCTCAGGGAGAAGTGGAACATCTGCAGAATCCTTACAAAGTACAAACAGTAAGAAGACTTTCTTTATTTAGGTAATGCGTTACTTTAAGATTCGATAATTAACTATTTAAAGACAACATGAAGCAGAAATTGTATCCTCGAGCATCCCAACGTATTACAAACAGAAATTTATCATTTCTTTGGAGTATTTTTGCCCACTTTTCTACAATTCTTCATATTTTTGGCTATGAAGAATAGCCAAAAGAGGAGGGGAGGTTTAGAGGCGTGAAAATTTGACTGATTACAGACAAAGAAAGTGAAACAGATGAACAACGTGAGCAACACAAAGACTTTAAAAAGATAGTTTTGGTTTTTAAAAGCAAGGAAACAGGCAGTAATCAGTCAGTTATCCTTCTGTTATACATTTATTTATACATTATATAAATGTATTGTGCCGTAACATTAGAGTTGTCTTTCAGTTATCCTGGATTTATGCTGCAATAAATGGAGTTAATTTTCAATAATCCCAGACTTATCTTGTTGTAACCATAGAGCTATTGTTAGGTTATCCCACACTGCTCTTGCAGTAAGTGTAGATCTTTGCACTGAGCTACCCTCTAGTTATCAGCAAGGTCCTACCCTTTGGGCTGTGTCCAGCCCCAGATGCATGCAGGCTGCCTGATGGCCACAGGTGTAAGGATCCTCAGAGATTTGGGCGATTAGCTCCTCTGTGCCTCCACCAGAGAACACACTTTGCATACGATCTCCTAGCACACATCTGGGAGCTCAGTTTCAGGGTAAACTTGCAGAAGATCACTCACTTTATAGGTGTAAAGCAGGATTCAATGAGGAAGGTAGCTACTCTTACTCCTGAACATCACAATGCTTTCCAACAAAATGCATGCAGGCCGCTTTGTCTGAGTCCGACTTCTGCTTGAGGATACTGGGAATTTTGACTGCCCTTAGACCTGCTGGAACTAAGGGATTCTCAGAGATGGGTCATCAGCCTGCAGCTGGACCCCAGGCATGACCTAAGAAAGGGGCACATGCCCTAAACCACCAGAGATGTGAGACCTTTCCTCCTGAAAGGGGTGAGCCTAGATGCAGTTCGGAGAGTCAGCAAGAACGCCTGCCTCACCAGATAGGGAGGCACAGGGGGCATATGAAACCACAATGTGATGTTGGAACACATGACCTTACTACAGCTAAGGCCAGCCTGGCTAACCTTGAAGTTCTTTTTGTATTTGTGCTGAGACACCATCACGTTCTGATCCGCTCGGATAATATAGTTAGATTCAAGTATTCACCTGCCCGGTTGGTGCAATGGCATGGCAGACAATGCATACATCCAGAAGAGTGGCATCTGCACCCAGAAGTGGTGCCACAGAAGTTCAGGCTGGCAGAGGTGGACCCTGGTTCTCTCTAGTGGAGCTGGACAGCCTGCTGGGACAGTACAGACTGGAGCCACAGCCTACTGGATGCATTTCCACCTCTTTTGCTGGTCCTAGAGTCAAGCTATCCCTGATTTATCCTGGAGATAAGCTCCCCAAAAAAAGAAAGCAGGTCACACAGTTCATTGACATTCATTGGCATGAGCCTAGATTCACTGAGAATGCTAGCCATCCCATTACCTGAACATGATGGATATAATTGCTCTTGCCAATCGAATTCAGCCAGACCATCATGAGTGGTTTCGGCGTCTGCTGAGGACGCTAGGACTGACGGCAACTTGACCCAAGGCTGGCTAGATCTGTGGACAGTTCAGAAGTATCAGCCCGAGTTTGTCTCCCAAATGCCACAGAATGAAACTTGTACCTGTCTCAGAGAAAGGAGTCCAAACACTGGTTGTTGGTGAGGCAGGCTGTTTTAAAGAGAAGGAGTGTGTTTGGGAGTGGTGCCCCAGATAACCTCCACAGAAACAGTAACAAGGCTGACTTTAGGAGAGTGGTATTTATGGAAAATACTGCATTAAAAATTTACTTTGGGACTTTGTTGAATTTCTTGGCACGCATGCACTCGTGCACAAAAAAAGGTATCCAGGTGATTCTCACCATCCCTGGTGCTTATCCAGGGTTCACCCAGTTATGCACATAGCAAGCCTTATTTCTCAAAATCTCTGAATTCTCAGATATGTTCTGAATCCCAAAACGTATACAGTTGTTTGCTGTGGTAACCAAGTCGCAGTAATGGAGCAGCCAAGTTTATTGTGCATGTTCGTTCTGCCTCTGAGACTTCAGCGCCCCCTGTTGGTGTAGCCTGGTTTAGTTTTGTCCTGTGTTTCATAGTGTTTCATAGTTCAGCACTGTATTTTTCCCTAAACTGCAGCCTTTTTGGTACAGTCCTGATCTTCTTCTGTCAGGTCTGGAAAACATGTCTAAGTCTGTTCACACCCAGAAGTTATTATATATCCGTGCACTTCTGTTTGCCCAATGAACACACAATGTCAGGTTCTTCTTTAATGGCATTTTGAAAAAAGAAGAAGAAAAAAAAAAGATGATTCATGGCCATTACACCCACTGTTGTCTCTATGAGGTTTTATGGATGTGTCTGTACAAATGCAGACAAAATCTATGATGTGTTCGCCTGATACGACTGTCACTGATCGGTTGCACGAATCCAGAAGCAAATCAGCTCCATCCTTTTTACTTCATACCATTATATCGATCTTACAATGTCTGTTGTTCTTGATTTCATAAAAGACGATTACAAAAAACAAATCCTTACTCTGATCCCTCCAGATTTCTCTGTGATTAACACAATTTACCATACAGACTGTATAAGTGTTGTTTGATTGGGTTAATAAGTGCAGTCAGAGCCAGTTTTAGAGGGCTTTAAACCACACCTGCTCCATCCATATTTACAACATAGCAAGATATCAGGGCACTGGGTCCTGGGAGGGAGGAGGATGCTGCTGCTGCTGCTGCTGCTGTGATTTTCAAATTTTCAGAATATATCATATAGCGAAATAGTGAAATAGTATGTAGTTAGAGAGTCGAATCTGCGGTAAATTATGGTCAGTATAGCTACAGCTCTCAGGTTTTTACTCAGTTGTTATCTGGTTGTTAGCTAGAAAGTGGATAGCCAATACAGCGCTAACATTAGCTAGCTCTCAAGCCAGCAAGTGGGAATAAAAAAAAAAGAACTCTAGACAGTAAGAGTAAAAACAAGCGGATGAGGTAATGTTACTGGCAGCTGTTTATGTTCTTTGCTTTCATACGATGTCCTTCATTACTGTAAAAGAATCACAGGCAGATTGCTGTTTACAGTCAGTTGATATCAGTGAACAAAACTGTAAAACCATGTCTCTCACTGTCTGAAAGAGAGACGGTGAAGGAGAGGCAGGAGAGATCTTAGATTTAGTTTTGAGTTTTTGTGAATTGAATGCTGAAATTATAAAAACTAACATGCCATTAAATTCATGCAAGAAGAGAAAGAAGCTGAAGGACAAGGTCTGCTGGAGGTCAGGGATCAAGAAGAAGGTGTTTGCTAAAGCTTATTTAAGCATTCAGTTCAAATTAGTGTTGAATTTTTAATGGCAATGGTCTATTACTCAGACAGGAACTAAATGACGTTTCTAGTGTTAAAGTTTCACTCTTCTGACATCAGTCTTGCATTATAGTTTTCATTCCACCATAAAATCCATTAAACTGGAAAACGTAGGAAATAAAACTGGAAATAAAATGGAAAATAAATGGGACTATTTAAATAGAAGAAATCTCATTCACACTCGCATTCTAATCCTGACACACACTCAGTGTAATCTACACTAACTTTCCCTTTTTTTAATCTAGTTGAATTTATGTCTTCAGTTGACCCCTTCTTTCTCTCTCTCTCTCTCTCTCTCTCTCTCTCTCTCTCTCTCAGCTGAACGAAGCAGCCAAGCAGTTGATGGAGATGGATAAACCAGTCCCCGGGCCTAGTGCTGACTCAGAAACCCCAGCATCCTGCCACGGTGATGGCCATGGCGACGCCCCACGGCAACGCGCGGAAGGAAAGAAGAATGCAAAGAAGCGTCACTCGTTCACAGCACTGAGCGTGACGCAGCGCACAGCGCTCGCTAACAACAACCGCCACTCCATGGAAATCAACGCGTCTGATCCGAGAGCGAGGGTCGGAGAGTACGCACATCTCAGCTCTAGCGCTCCAACCTCACAGGTGTGTGTGTGTGTGTGTGTGTGTGTGTGTATCTCAGCTCAAATATCTCGGTCTGATTGGTCAGTATCAAGTGTTTCTTGTGTTACAAAGCAGCAAATTAGAATATAGTAGGCAACAATGTCTGGCTGTGTGATTATAGCTAAATATGGTTGGTTATAGATCAGACGCTGTTGCATGTGCATTACACGTGAAAGTCCCAGCACCTATAGAGAGGAGCTGTACAGCTTGATGGCCACAGGGATGAAGGATCTTCTGAAGCGCTCAGTGGAGCACTCGGCAGTGATCAGTCTCTGGCTGAAAGTGCTCCTCTGGTCCACCAGCACACGGTGTAGTGGGTGAGAAGGGTTGTCCAGGATTGCGTGGAGTTTTGACAACATCCTTCTCTCAGCCACAACGTGAACAGGGTCCAGCTCCATGCCAAGTACAGAGC
>CM074978.1:282271-292572 GCA_037576825.1 Pangasius krempfi
CCACACACACACACACACTCACTCACTCTCTCACTCACACACACACACACACTCACACACACACACTCTCACACACACACTCACACACACACACTCACACACTCACACACTCACACACTCTCACACACTGTCACACTCACACACTCACACACTCTCACACACTCTCACACTCTCACACTCACACACTCACACACTCTCACTCTCACTCACACACTCACACACACTCACACACTCACTCACTCACACTCACTCTCACACTCACACACACTCACTCACACTCTCACACTCTCACACTCACACACTCACACACACACACACTCACACACACACACTCACACACACACACTCACACACACTCACACACTCACTCACTCACACTCACTCTCACACTCACACTCACACTCTCTCACACTCTCACACTCACACACACACTCACACACACTCACACACTCACACACACACTCACACACACTCACACACACTCACTCTCACACACACACACACACACACACTCACTCACACTCACACACACACACATTCACTCACACTCACACACACTCACACACACACTTACTCTCACACTCACACACACTCACTCTCACACACACACACACACACACACACACACCATAGTTCTCTTGTTGTGGCAAGAAATCAATACAGGTGTCTTGGGATTATGGCGGCACCATCAATAAGTCTGTCTCTATAACAGATGACTCGTCTGCGGCTCTGATTTTAAATATTGCTTGTTGAACACGGTTTAAAAATCCATTTAGAAAAAAGCACGGTGTGTGTGTGGTGTGTGAGTGTGTGAGTGTGTGTGTGTGTGTGTGAGTGTGTGTGTGTGTGTGTGAGTGTGTGTGTGTGTGTGTGCGGTGTGTGCGAGTGAGTGTGTGTGTGTGGTGTGTGAGTGTTTGTGTGTGAGTGTGTGTGTGTGAGTGTGTGAGTGTGTGAGTGAGTGTGTGTGTGTGGTGTGTGAGTGTGTGTGTGTGTGAGTGTGTGTGTGTGAGTGTGTGTGTGGTGTATGGGTGTGTGTGAGTTTGTGTGTGTGTGTGTGTGTGGGGGGGGCTATATCGTTGACAAACTGAAGGAGGCTCCTGAGTAGAGACATGGTAAAAGCGCTCCCTGTATCGTAGCATGATACAGTCCCAGGAGAACCGGGAGACTCGCTCTCGGCCCGGTCACAGCACCACTGTGTGGATTAACGCCTTCCTGCGTGTGTTTGTCTCCACGTGTCTCCACGTGTCTCCACACTGGTGGTGTTTGCGTGATGAAGGAACGTCTGGATAACAGTCTGACGTGGATCGCTGACTGAATTAGGAGAATAAAACTCCTAAAAATGATTACTAGCTAGCTTTATTAGCTACATACAGGAAAAGTGAGTTCAAACGTCGCTTTGTTGCACGTGTACGTAGAAAATGAGCGACGTTGCATGTGTGTGTGTGTGATTACAGAGCTCCGTTTGCAGTCGGCCAATCACGTGCTTGCATTCCCGGATCAGTGATTAAGCCGGTTCCTGGTTCTCCTGGATCGCCCCGCCCCTCCAGCCCAGTCCTGATTGGCCCTGCTTCCCGCGCTGTCCCTCACATGACCACAAACCATGCGCCTTCCCTGGTAACAAGCCCCGCCCCTTCGCTTGTCACAAGCCCCGCCCCCTCACTGACCTCAAGCCCCGCCTCCTCTCCTCACCTGAAGAACTGCCTGCGGATGTGCAGCCAGCCACAGCTGGGTACGTAAAATTTATATTTAAATTATATTTAGCTACGAGCACTTTTAGAATGATCTCAGGTGGGTGACTGAAATTGTTTTTAGAACGATTTAAACGGCTTAATTTGTGAACATTTGTTTAATTTTGACAGATTGCCGAGGTGGAGGGAGGGGTTCAAAATAAATAAATATCAATAAATAGAATGGGATTTTTTTTATTTTGATTTTTTTAACTTTTGAAATTACACATGTTCAAGATTTTGCGCTGGCGGGCTTGAAGTTTCCTTCAAACACAGACTTGCTAGTTTTTGGCGTTGTAGCGATAGTTTAAGTTTTTGTTAATTTAGTACAAAAGGCCAATAATAATAATAATAATAATAATAATAATAATAATAATAATTTTCCCGTCTCTTTTGTTTCTCGCTCAGGAGGCAGTCCTCACTCCTCCCCCTCTCGATCTCCCACCCCTCTGTGTACCCGCCCCGCGATGATCTCATCACCTCAGGTTCACCCAGTTAGCTCACTCAACTTGGGCGTCGCCCACCTGAATGGGGCGGAGCCTCCAGAATGTCCATCATCACCCAAGACGGAGGAAAAGAAAGCCGAGAAGGTGGGTGGACGTCTGTCGTCTGTGTTATTTAAGAAATAGTGAACAATAGTGAATCATTCCTCCCGTCAGAAAGCCGTTACATCACATCTGCTTGTTGCTAAGCAACAGAGCAGCAACATTCATAAGGAGAAAATGTAAATATAAGACGTGTCACTAGCCAACAAGCTAGCTCAGCTAGTAACACCTGTAAATGTGTTCAGGTGTTTTTTGTTGTTATGAATAATAATATTATTATATTTATGCCGTCTTCTACTCTCCTTGAACCTGAAATGGTGGAAACGCTCGTTTTCTTTGTCTTTTTTTCCATCTCTTTTGGACGATTAAATCAGTTGTTGTCATTTTTTTAGTGGTAAATATCAATATCACACAAGTCTTTTTACTGTTCGTATGATGGTATTTTGAGCAGCTTGGTTTGATGCAGTATGCGTACATGCGGATACCTACAGCGCATAGCCAGGTTTCGCTCTCCAGGCGAGAGAGCCGAGATTCGCACACGTGCTGCATCTTACACACGTCTGCGTGCTTCATTATGCAGCGTTAACTGGCTCTGATTCATGCACCCATACATGCAGGAGATGGTTTCTCTAATGATTGCAAAAGAATTCTGGAAGAACTGTTAAAAAAAAGTGAGAAACGCACAGTTACGCTTGTAACAGTGGTTCGATGACTGACAGTGCAGCTCCCGTCCTACTGTCTCTCAAGTCTAGCAAAGGTTAACGGTGAGGTCCACATCAACAAAACTAACCTCATAGCAAGGAACAAGGACAAAGACTCGAAGGTGATGGATTTTTGCGGCAGGTAAGCAGGCACATGGAAAGACTTGACTGGTTCCCGAGGGATCCTGCCCTGGCTGTCCGGAAGGTCAGGAAGTAGGACCGGATGCCTGAGCGTTTGTTTTCCTGGCTGAGTGGCTGTGGGGTGTGAAAAAAGGTCCTACACAGATAAGGGTTCCTCTTTGAAACAACCTTGAACCCTCAGCTGAGAGTGTTTTTGTAATGTCAGTTTCTCTGTCTCTTCCTTTCTGTTTTCCGCCAGAAAGAAAAAAAGAGCGGCGTCCTCCTCAAGCTGCTGAAGAAGAAATCTCGCTCGCCGCCTTCCTCGTCCCCGACTCATGACCCTACGTCCTCTTCCACGTCGGCTTCCTCCTCGTCCTCCACCTCCTCCTCCTCTTCTGCAGCCATTCACGGGGCCACAGCGGCGGATTTTCAGGTCTTTAGCCGCGCCGGCTCGTGCCCCATCGAGAGCGACATGCAGGGAGCCGCGGGCATCGAACCTCTGAACAGGAAGTGCGGCTCGCTCGACCTCGACCTGGCGCCGCGCCAGCCGTTCTTTTCTCCCACGTCCTCTTCCTCGTCCTCCACTTCCTGTTCCGCGATGCTGGCCATCCGTCCTGAACCCAAACCCTTATCACGTGAGAGGTAGGTTTTCATCGATCAGTAGAATAAAAAGAATGTAGTCAAATCGATCTAGTATTTCCTAATATAAGATCATAATAAACCATATATAAGATTATTAAACCTATTCATAGACATTTCTACTAATTTCCTGACTGGCAGGAGTGGAACCTAGTGTGGTCTTCTGCTGTAGTAGCTCATCCACCCCAAAATTCGACATGTTGAGATGCTTTTCTGCTCACCACGGTTGTACAGAGTGGTTATGTGAGTTACCGTAGCCTTCCTGTCAGCTCGAACCAGTCTGGCCCAGTCTTCTCCTCTGAACTCTCTCATCAACAAGGCGTTTCCTCCTTCTGGATGTTTTTTGCAGCGTTCTGTGTAAACTCTGCGTGAAAATCCCAGGAGATCAGCAGTTTCCGAAACACTCGAGTACTGAAATAATTGTGTTTTCTGAAATTGCTTATAAATTCCGCCGTGGCAGGAAGTCTGTTTAAGCCTGAGCTCAAGCAGAATTGTTTTTGTTGTGTTTCTGCCCCCAGCATCAGTTTAACACCACTAATAGTTGCTCCAGAACAAAACACACCGCTAAGGCAACATTTTACTTTCCCAGTGTCTCATATTCAGAACGTGCTAGTGGTGATAAAAATCTCTTTTTTTTCGCACTGTACACATTTTCCTCACACACCCATGAATGTTAGCACACATACTCTACATGACCTTACCTCAAAACATGAATATTCCAGAATAAGATATACCAAGATATAGAAGTGTACACCCGCAAAACTAAAAAAAAAAAAAATGTAAAAGAGTGACTACGCACGTGATTTAGGTCACATGACCTTCCTCCCAGACGTTACCCTTATATGGATGAATCCCAAATGGCTCAGGGTCTGTATATACAGTGTAACACCTTGTATAAGGAAGCTCTAGACTGAAACTGGAATCTGAAGATGTTGTTTGTTGAAAGCTACCGTATTGTTCCCTCTCACGCCGATCACGCTTGTTCTTCCGCAGATACCGTGCCGTGGTGCCGTATCCTCCCCAGAGCGACGCCGAGATCGAGCTGAAGCAGGGCGACATTGTTTTCGTTCACAAGAAGCGTGACGACGGCTGGTATAAAGGAACTCTGCAGCGCACTGGACGCACCGGCCTCTTCCCCGGCAGCTTCGTCGAGAGCTTCTGAGGATTCAGAGACGCTCAAAAAAAAAATCCCTCAGCAAGGTTTATGGAGCTTCATCGCTTCACCTTGGCAGCTTTGCCGAGAGCCTGTGAGCGCTCAGAAACATTCACAAGTGTTCGAAACAATGAATTAAAAAAAAATTCAACAGCTTGAAGAATGTTTGTGGAAGAAAAAGGTTTACAGAGTTTCTGCATTTAAAAAAAAAAAAACCTCAGAAGCGGCTCCTTCTGAAGATCATCAGTCGAGTCTCCGGGAACTCAAGGAAGGTTTCTTTGGTCCATCGTCTGTTCAAACTGTTACCTCAGAGTCATTCTCCACTGCAGTTACCCAATGAGCACAAAGTAAAATGGACTTAAACACACACACACACACACACACACACACACACCTCACGACAATGCCTTTCACACAAGGATCCTGAGGAGTGTTTGCTAAAAAAAAAAAAAAAAAAAAAAGTTTGAATTTGAGTCCAAAAGCCGACCACCGTTTCACCTTCCGCTCCTTAGCTATGTTTACACACACGCCAGTATTACTCGTATCATGATGTTTACATTTCCAACTAGCTAATATACTGATCTTTTTGAACGTGTTTAGATTTTATCCCTGTGTTTCCCATCCGAAAAAGCACACAAACAATTTAAAAATGCTCACAGTAGCTGGCGACAGTTTGCCGTAAGATGCTACGTCTGGAAGAACGTCGAGAGCCGCGTATTGCGCGAGAGAAGAACAAATGGTCAGTTTGTAGCTCATCGTATTCTGGTAGAAATTTAATCATTTTAATCTCAAGGAAGAAATTAATGAGCGCAAAGTAACGACCTGGTGATGAGCCGGGATAAACTCGCACATTTTGTTTTCAGTGACCCACACCTACGTTTTCAGAAACGTCCGTGTACGCGTGGGCGGGGCCTGACTAAAACCCAGGCGAGTGTTTTAAACATTTTAGTATGTTTGAGAACACCTAAATGCAGACATCGTGAAAGGCTTCGGAAGGCGGGAAGACTGGACGTGCGTAAAACGCATCACTAGTTTTCAGTTGTTCAGGCTATCGTGTGCGTTTAAACGTAGCTATTTACCTGTCGAGCTGAAAGAACAAAAGATAAATAAATCAACAGCAGCTTCGTCGTGAGCTTTGAAATGTCTCAGCAGCTCCCTGAATGTTAGCGTTTACAGAGTTTTATTGTTTACCTCAAAATCGCACTCCGTCGCTCTAACCGTCCTGCGACGACCACGAAATCCACAACCCGACGAGCACAGAGGAGAAACGTGGAATCCCTCGAAACGACAATAGTGAGCTGTTAATACAGAAATTGATTATAGAGTGAGTGTAAAATAATACTTCCCTTTTCCCGCCCCTTTTATATCTCAACCAGTCAATAAAATGAATACAACGAACGTTATATCATTTACACCTTTCATCATTTACCCAGTGTGAGTAAATCGGGAGCCGCTTAAATGACTACACGTGCGGAAGTCAGTCAAATCGGGAAAAACGAGAGTAAACGATAAAAGGAGGGGTAAATAATTAATATCATTTTATTTACTGTTTGTTGTTTATTCACGTTATTAACTCACTCTTTAATCCATTTTTGTTCTGAGTTACATATTCGACTATGGGCACGGGTCGCCCACAAACATGAATGTGTCACGGACGAAAGATCGAACCTGAGCAAGGCATCATAACTGAGAAATAAGGCTTGTACAGGAGAACAGAATTCCACAAGTCCTCTTTTTGTTGTTGTTGTTGTTGTTTCACTTTTTGCTGAATGATTATCCTCAAAAGAAGCTCAAAGCAAAAATGGGCAAAGCATTGAAAAAAGTTTCATTACCTCAGAATAAGTTTGTGGCACAAAATAACAGTTAAAGCACAGCAAGCTCTGACACACACACACACACACACACACACACACACACACACACTCTGAGCACAAAGAGGACGTTGGGTTTGATCGCGTACTAATGTGAAGTGAAAACGTCTCTCCTCATTTCTGTCAGGCTTGGATCGTTTCCTCGTTTTCCTCCACAATATGGCCACCTGCGAATCCCCGCCAGAGGAGGGTGTGCTGTCTGCCCTCTTCCTCATACATGAGCTCATACACGCCCGTGATTGGCTGGTGTCACTGTGATTGACAGGAGAGAAAGTATGCCCCTCCCACACAGACAGCACAGCCAGTTTTTTACTTTTCCTTTGACTGTCGATGTCACTGTCGGGATTCGAACTGGAAATATTTTTAATCGATATGTTTTTAATTAAAAACACCTTAAACCGGGGGTGTCAGATTTACGGACCGTGATAACAGACATGAGAGAGACAAATTCGTTAACTGGAATTAATTTTAAATCATCTTGTGAATTAAAGTTTGAAACAAAAAAACCAGCGAGTCTCAGTTTGTCCACTAGGGGGCAAAACAGAGCAATAAACTCAGCTACTGACGAAAAGTGTGCTGCTGATGTGATTCTAAAAAGTTGACGCTGTTTTAAAAATAATTTAGGGGGTTCGCAGGAAGGGGGGTGAATACTTATCGGTCACTCACCGTAATGTGGCCGGTTCCCTAAAATGAGTTTGAATAACCGGCCGGCTCCTGAGGGGTCTCGTTTTCGCTGACGTCTCCCATCAGAGAGGAAAGTGTGCAGGTGGAAACACATTTGCACTGAACAATGTGAACTAATCCTCATAATCATGATGAGATTAGCATCGGAATGTACACTGGACTCGCGGATTTAGCACAAATTCAGCGTCGATTGAAAGAATTTCGCACAAATTTGATCACCTTCCCACACGTTCGCCAGTGAGGGGGTGGATTTAGGACAGTTTTAGCGTCTGAAATGCGCTACACATTGCTCGGATTTAGCGGCGGCGGTTGGAGTTCATCGCACGTTTATGGAATTAACTACGAATTTTAACAGACTCGAGAACTTTCCGCGATATTTAGCACCACTTCAAGAAATTAGCATCAATCTACCAGCAACTGAAAGAATTTAGCACAAATTCAGCAGCAATTTACTTTAAAAATAAAAATAAATAAAGCGAGCCTGGACTGCGTCGTGTCTCGATTCTCAGAACAGCTAATTCACACACAACTACAAATAAACAAATCCACCATTTCTGCCTTTTCCTTATAATATACGTAATACACCGTGTAAAAAAACAACAAAAACACCGATGCCTAGCGTGCTGTCCATCGCCAAATCTTAAAGACAGCATCATATGCTGCTTTTATTTATTTATCTGTTTTTTTATATATAAATTTGATTCAACATACCAATATTTCTTATTTTAATTCATGTAAGTTGTTTTTACTTTTTCTGTTAAAAAGTGTACAAATGTTGCTTAGATTTTTTTCTTCCTTTATTTATGTTGATTGTCATTGTTATGAATTTGCACCACAGGATTTTGTATATTAGCATGCTAACCAGCTCTGTCGCCTCAGGCTCTTGTTTCCTTCTGGTTCCAAGTTGTTGCAGTCATGCTGATCACTTGATTAGCTAGCATTCGCTAATGATTAGCTAACATTCGCTAATCAGATTTCCCACCTATGAGGAGAGTAATTTACTCAGCTAACTAAGATGTTACGCTAACTGTTCTTTTTGGTGACGGTCTGTTGCTAGCTAGCTACTTGGCAGGGAAAAAAACAAAAAAAAATTACAAAACAAAATCCAAGAAATCCAGAAATCCCTGTTTTTCCCCGAGCCATTTGTGAATGTTTACGATTCTAACATTGGGATTAGCGAATCGGTTGTCTTAGCTTTATGGGGTGATTTTTTTTTTCCTTTCATTTTCTTTCCTCCAAAACAAAGATTTATAAATGTGGAAGAAATATGATATGATTTTAGCTAGCTAGTTTGGCACTAGTTTGTTACAACCTTACTGATTAGCATAGCTAGCTATCAAAGTGATGTTAGCTAATGATTTTTTTTTCCATTGGTGCTTGTTTGTAGCTAGCTAGCAACAAAACAGAACCTTTTTTTTTTTTTTTTCATCCAGAAGAAATATAAATGTTTACCAAAGCGGTATGGAAATACATAAACATTGATTCACCACTGTAACCATGGTAACAGCTAGCAAAAAAAGTTCAGTCAACGCTTGTAAGGTTGGTTCTCTGGTTAAACCGCAGCCTACGTAGGCAGTAAGGAACTCGCTACGTATTGAGACAAAGCCTCTTTCCGTTGCTTTTTTATGAACCTTGCGGTGGAAAGACAAAGTTGGACTCTTTCGCTCTGTTTTCGTCCTGTTTTCGCTCTCATTCGTGAATTTCGTGCCAATATTCTCACAAGCACAAGAGCATCTCCATGTTGGAGATCCGGGGTACATGCCTGATTTTAAAGAGAAACATGGCTGCGTTGAGAAGAAAAGTGAAGAAAAGAAAACAATATATATAAATATTTAAAAAATATATATTGTGAAAACATATTTATAGGCCACTGGTGCTACAGTTGAGATACTGAGGAAAACTGCCTCGTGAACTTTTGACAGTGTGTTCATTTACACATCGTCTTGTACTGACTACTTGTGACTTTTTTCATGTAAAAAGTGCATTTTAGCAATAAATGCCATTGTTTTAAAAACATACAGATTGTCCCGCTGTGTTGTCCTGTGAAAATACATGAAGCTGCCAGCCGCATTGTTTCGAAACTGCTGCTCACGCTGCATCACAGGGCGGCGCAACACGCTCGGAGGAAAGCGCTATCCGCCCTCTTCCGCATACCTTAGACCCATTACAGAGCGTGGGCAGTTCTGCTCCCGTGGCTTCCCGGACAGGCTTCATTATCAGCTTCATCACCGCTAGAAACAGCTGTTGTCTTGCGTATAATAACTCTCTATCGTGATCTCTCTGCTGTGTCTAGATGGGAAAGGGTTCGATTTTTTTTTTCTTCTAGCAAGATTAAACAAATAAATTTGATCAGCCGTGGTCATTTTCGTAATCCGAAATTCAGCAGGCTGATGTTCTGGCTGTTTCACACTGGTCGAAAAGTACGACGGCGTCTTGAAATGGCGAACTCTGGTGACTCTGTTTCGGTGGTAAAGAACCGATCAGTGGAAGAGTGTGAAGGGTGACTTTTCTGCAGCTCCAGGGGGTCTCTCTCGATGCTGCGTGACAAAACAGGACAGAATGATTAGTCATCATCATACGTTTATCACCATCCACCTTCTTCTATCACATGCTTCATAATCAAAATCACACACACACACACACACACACATTATATATATATATATATATATATATATATATATACAGTCAGGTCCAGAAGATTTTGCCTTTATACACCACCACAATGGATTTGAAATAAGACAATCAGGATGTGATGGAAGTGCAGACTTTCAGCTTTATTTTAAGGCTCCACAAAAATATGGCATTTACCATTTAGGAATTACAGCCATTTTCAGCAAAGTGCCTCCATTTTCAGGGGC
>CM074978.1:304106-319522 GCA_037576825.1 Pangasius krempfi
CTCGCTGATATTTTTCTATCACACAGAACTCCCGACACCTTTCTCCACCCATTCCAACCTGTCTGCACTCGCTTCTTCACCTCTTTCCCACACTCTCCATTACTCTGGGCTGTTGACCCCAAGCACTTAAACTCCTGTACCTTCTTCACCTCTTCACCCTGTAATCTTACTGTTATTATTATTATTATTATTATTTATTATTATTCTGTAAATGTCCATTGTTAAAAGCACTATCCAAATAAAATCGAACTGAATTGAATATTCTTAAGATCAGGTCTGTTACTGGCTCAGGGATGTAACTGAACAGATAACATGTCCTAACAAGATACAAAAACAGATTAGAATAGGAGGCGCACTATTCTTTTTTCTCGGCTGTAGTTTGCTCCAGCAGCCCGACCAATACGCTGCCTAAATTACCTCCACAATAAAACCACATTTTCCAGAAAGTTCCAGTTTGGGACAAAGAAGGATCTTTAACTACAGGATCCTTACCTCAGATCATCAGAAGAATCTCGTACTTTTACTGGACAAGTCATTGATCTGTCACTCTTCATGGACACACAGCCGGGTTCAGGTGAGTCTGATCTTTTACCCTGAATCAGACTAAAACACACATCTTGCATAAATATCCTCATTACACCCCTCTTCTCTTCAAAGAGTCATTTACAGTCACGTCTATGTGGAAATGGTGGAAAGTCCACGAGTTAGTTCCTGTTCTCACTGACATTACAGCAGCTACAGACAGAGGCTCCCTCACCAGCCTCTCTTTCTTTTTTTAAAATTTCTCTTGAAGTTAATAGGACATAAAACTGCAGCTTGTCATTATTAGGAGGCCAAGCACCGAAGGTGTGCAGGCACCCTATTGTTATTCTACCTTTTCTTTTTCTTCTTCTTCTTCTTCTTCTTCTACTTCTTCTTCTGCTTCTTCTTCTGGCTAACCATCTGGTAAAAAGTTGTGAAATTTGGCAGACTGATTGGGGAGGGTCTAAGGAACATTCTGACCAAATTTGGACCAAGTCCTGTCAATGCTCTGGCTCCACCATTGGGTCAAAGCTGGGCCTTATTTGGAAGTACCTTTATGGTCATAACTTTTGAACCTTGTGTCCAAAATTTAAAACCCAGGCATCTCGGTATTCCCTGAATTGAGACAAGTTCAACGCACCCTATGACATCAATTTCTGCCTAATCAGATTTTTCGCCATTTTGGATTGTTTCAAAAACATTTTTTTTCACTACTTCTCCTACAAATTATGTCCAATGTTGGCACACATCATCTTCAGACCATTCTGGACAAAATTCATCAAAAGAATATTGATATTTCAAACAAATCTGACAGTGAAGCTGCCAAACAGGAAGTGAGGTTATATCTCAGCAAATTAAAGTCTTCACCAAATTTGTCCCAGATCATCTGTCTAACCAAAATTTATCAAAGGAACTTTGATATTCAAAACTGTTCTCCCATAATGGACTGGCAAATGCAGGAAACAGGATGATAAGCTGTATCTCAGTAAGACATCTGCATATTGTCATGAGACTTGATCTTCAGAACCTTGCCCTAATGTCCCCAAAAGTTTAAGGACTGCACCACCTGTGGTCGAAAACTGTGACAACTTCCATAATTTTCCTAATTTAATTTTAAGAACTTGTGCTAAAATCACAGTTCTACATTCCCAGTTCTTACACTCCTATGATTCCCTAGGGTCTGCTTTCCTTTGATTGCAACAATTGTAGTGCATCTGTAAATGTGCATCTCACCAAATCTGGGTGCTTGGCCCCCTGGAAATGCTGCTTGCAGCTTTAATTCTTCTTCCTCTTCATTATCATCATCATTATTATTATTATTATTATTATTACTAAGAAAATATAAAGAAGTGTAAACTCCATCCAGAAGACTTTCCTGTGTGGAACTTACTGACTGTTACAAAGCACCGAGACTGGAGACTCCTTCCAGTTTAGATTGTTTGTTTTTAGGCTGAGATTAATATAAAGAGCTGCTGTACTGACCAATGGTGTAAATATATTCAGCTCATGCATGGCAGAATATCAGTAAATATCATATCATGTCCTCGTTTCACTAATCAGTTTTTTTTAGATCCACAACTGTGAGATTCTGATCGAATAAGTGCAATAAGAGTAATAAGAGTAATATTTATAGTTTGCTCTGATTCAACACTAATGTCTCACCTCTTGATTGTCCTCGTGTCCTGTACGCCAGACAACCTCGTTATAGAGATCATGTCTCCTCCGTCAGAGTACAGCCTTAAATCTGCACACAGCAACAAACAGAGAAGTAGCCCATGACATATTTACTTCGCTTTAAAATGTGCCACGTGGGGAATACCCTCTCAGCCAACCGCAACACACACCCGGCCTGCTCTTAGTCTCAATTACGTGTGTTATTTAAATTCCTGACAAAAAAATCTTGTATCTGTAACTTCAGGCCAGTTGGGTTGATTTGTGTGGAAATGTGATTTTTACAAATGTTTACAAATGACATGTTCATTTGGTTTCATCTTGGTTGCACTTGTATAAATGAAGTACTGCAAACTACAAAAGAAAGAATGTAAATGTTATTGCCTTAAAAGGAACATTACATTCAATTCTTTTATCTTATGATGTAAATGTTTTCACTCAGACGTCCCACCCTACAGCTACATAGCTACAGACTTAGCTAACACTTTTCTGGGATGAGTAGATCTAGTACTCTGATATCTCAGTCAAAGTGACCGGATGTTAAGTTTAAGATTCACAGACATCAGGAATGTAATCAGTAACCTGTAACAAATGTAACTGTGTCCTCATGTTTCAGTCTCGTCTAGTAGAGTGATTTTACAGACGTTGTGTTGCAGTTCATTGCTACGCTGACAGATGATATCCTTCTCAAGTGAAAAGTCAGAGTCTTTCCCATCCAGAGACTAGATAAATCCATCCGCGCCATGCTGAATGCACTCACCGCTGCATCTGTAGCCTATTAGTACTGACCATCAGAAGTTCACTTCCTCCACGTTATAAAGTGAACAGGACAGTCAAGGTTATGTGTGGAAAAATATTAAATAAAAATAATTCACTGATCTAGTGCAGATTCATTAGAGTAATATACAGCATTATAGCAGTTAGATACCTACCGTATTCTCCTCCTCGACTTCGTTCTGTTCGACTCTTCACAAAATGGAGCTGCTGAGTTTCACTTCTATCTTTTCAGTGAAATGGGAACAACGGTCACATCAAACACACACATTGGTTTCTATTGGGTTAGAAACTAGAAAAAAAAAGACTCTTTGAACTTTTAACCAGAACAGTTTATTGTATGACCTTTTACTCACTATTATTTATAATTAATGAAAGATATTGGTAGGTTATTTTTTACCGTGTAGCTTGTAATGCATTAAAGGAAGCCTTTTCACAAACTGAAGAATGTTCTTTTGTTTTTGTCTTTGTTTTGTCCCTTTAAACTCACTCTTATCGCTGTTCAGCCTGTAATAGAAGATGTTCCAGGGGAAGACGACACTCTGGACGAGAGTAATGACCGCTCCGGCCCAAATAAAGCCTTACTTCATAATTACAAATCCACAGCAGGTTCCTGTCAAGAAGTTCATGATTAAAAAACATTTGAGTTTGATTATACAGACTTTGTAGACTTTATAGATGTAAGACTTTACTCAGAGTGTGTTTTTCAGGGTCATTCCAGTAACTGTAGTTGAAGTCCATGGCTTAATTTATGTAGAGTTCATTTTTAAGTGCAGTGGAATTTATATACTGGATGTCTAATATAGTTGGATATATGGAAGATTTTACACTGAAAAATGGCATAAAATAACACACATTTAATTAGACAAAGCAAAAAAAATTGCATCTCTGGGGGAAACAGTAATAAATAAGAAGAAGAAAAAGAAAAGCTGATGCTAAGAAAGAGTTCAAAATGGGTTACAGGGCGGTACTTCCGGTGAACAGCTTCCGGTTTGCGGTGACGTACACGGAAGTGAGCTCCTACACGGACGTTTTGTGTACATTCGCCGATGAGTGTTGCTGTGTAGGAGATGCAATGGGGAGATATTTTCTTAGGATGTGAAGAGAAACGCATCAGCTGAGTTCTCCTGCAGTTCTTCCAGAAGGTTGGTGGAAAGTTAACAAGTTGAAAATGTGACGTTATTTACTTCAGGGCCGGAAAACCTCGCGGGAGCGGCTAATGGAGCTAACTATGCTAACTAGCCTAGCTCTGTTCCTCTAATATAATGATAGTGTAAAGCTCAGATTAATTAAACAGTAAACATTAGGTTTTACATCAGAGTTAAACACTGTACACGTTACAGTGACATTTAACTGGTTTATTTTCCATCAACAGCACGGCATCGTTTCAGCGCCTCTCGGTATCAACCGTGTACCGATTATCGGTTCCGTGATGTATCGCGATATTCAGTGCGATATTTATGAATGATATTCAGGTTTATGAATCATCTTGCTTTGTGGCGACTATTTAAAAATTCGCATTCAAATCAGACTTGGTGTTTTCTGTACAAGTCCCCCGTTGCCGTAGAGACGAATACGATCTCATGGATACGTCAAACTCTAAAAGTGCGACATAAATTAGATTCGAATCAAATTTTTACTTTGTTTGAGTCACTCTCGTATAAACGTGTGTATTTATAAATATTTATATCCGCGGGCGAGCGAGGGTCAGGGAACGCCGGGTTTAACCCGAGAGCCTGATGGTGTCGCTTCTCTTGTTCCCCTCAGTGTTCAAGATGACGACGATCGTCCACGACGCCTCGGAGTCCGTCCTCCTGTGCCGGGAATACAACCTCTACCTGAAACCCATCGCCAAGATGACCATCAGCGTTTCGCTTCCTCAGCTCAAGATGCCCGGGAAGTCCATCTCCAACTGGGAGGTGATGGAGCGCCTGAAGAGCATGGTTCACCCGGAGCAGTTTTCCTCGCTCCGGATCTCCAAAAGCACCATGGATTACATCCGCTTCGAGGGCGAGGCGGAGAACAAGAGCGCCGTCAAGCGCTTTCTGGCCAACCTGGACGGGAAGAGCATCAAACTCAGCGGCTTTACCGACGTCCTGAAGGTGCGCGCTGCCGAAACGAAGATGGACTTCCCGTCGCGCCATGACTGGGACTCGTTTTTCCGGGACGCCAAGGACATGAACGAGACGGTTCCGGGAGAGAGACCGGACACCGTCCACCTCGAAGGAC
Organism: Pangasius krempfi; assembly: GCA_037576825.1. Taxonomy (NCBI): domain Eukaryota; kingdom Metazoa; phylum Chordata; class Actinopteri; order Siluriformes; family Pangasiidae; genus Pangasius; species Pangasius krempfi. The sequence continues at coordinate 309,303 of CM074978.1, forward strand.
TTCCCTGCAAATGGTTCGCCCAGAAAGACGCTTCGTCAGACAAACCTTCGCAAGACGCCCTGAAGTGCGTGTTTGAAAAATTCGGGAAGATCCGGAACGTCGACATTCCCATGCTCGATCCGTACAGGGAGGAAATGACGGGAAAGAACTTCAACACGTTCTCGTTCGGCGGCCATTTAAACTTCGAGGGTTACGTCCAGTATGAGGATCACACGGGGTTTGTGAAGGCGATGAGCTCGCTGAGGGGGATGAAGCTGATGTACAAGGGCGAGGACGGGAAAGCCATGGCGTGCGGGATTAAGGTACGTCCCTCGGCTCCGGGCGCTCGGCCTCGCGTGTGGCGCTAGTGAGGAGGTTTGGCGGTACCCGCGAGCAGATCGTCTCTTCTCGTAAACAGGTTTGGCGTCGGCTGACCTCCATCGTCTGTTCGGGGCTGTTAGTTAGACCAGGCTGATTTACCTTTAAGCTAGATGTTTGTATTTAAGCTGGATCAGGTGTGTGACATCACAACCCCGGAATTACATCATACTTACTGTTATTGTTATTGTTATTATTACTGATTCCCTACAGGTGAGCTTTGACACGACCAAACACCTGAGCGACTCCTCGCTGAAGAAGAGACAACAGGAGCGCGTGAAGCTTCAGGAGCTGGAGAGGCAGAGAGAGGAGCAGAAAAGAAGAGAAAAGGAGGAGGAAGAGAGACGCAAGGAAGAAGAACGGTACTTCTTAACGCCGTTAGACTTTACGTTTTCGTGTGGAACGCTGTAGAATGTTTTAGGGCTAAATCCCGTGTGAAACGTGTTATCTGTACACACACACACACACACACACAGCAAATGAATCAGTGAATCTGGAATGATTGACAGTTGACATGTCAGGTGTTGTGTTTCGAATTCTTCGACGTTAACCGTGACACTCCCCGGAAGCCCCGCCCCCTTCCCTCGTGTCAGTCATCCTTCGGTCAGCGGCGTCCTCGCTTCCTGTCACGGCAGACGCAGGACGTTTAGTGCGTTAGCGTGAAATAAAATCTGAAGGATGGAGAGAAAACACGACAGAGCGAATTCTGGGTGCTCGGTCTCTTTGTGCATTTTTTAACAATCGTATTTATTTTTAAATTTTATGAAGTTGTTACTGACCTTTTGTAGAAAGCAGCGTGAGCTGGAGGAGGAAGAGAAGGAAAAGCGGCGAGAGGAAAAGCTGCGCAAACGAGAGCAGAAACTGAAGGAGCGCGAGGAGAAGAAGAACCAGAAGAAGGTGAAGAAGCAGCAGGAGGAGGAGCAGAAGAAACTCCACCAGAAAATCGCCATGGAAGAAAGGAAGCTGCTGCTGGCCCAGAGGAACCTCGAGTCCATCCGGCTCATCGCCGAGCTGCTGAGCAGAGCTAAGGTTAGACTCGGCACTTTTTATCCGTTTATAGTTACATTTAACGTCCTCGTTTCTTCAACGTCTTGTAGGTACTAAGATGGAAAACTAAAAAGAAAAGAAAAGAGGATGGCGTGTTTCAGAAGAACTTCTTTTCTGTTACTATAGAAACGATTCCACGTGAGGACGAGCGCATGAGTATGAACCTGTGTTATCGGAAAACTTCGACCCTGGCGTCGCGCTAACGTTAGCATTAGCGTCTGCTGTAGATAACGCGCTGATTCTTTATCATTCTCAGGCCATGAGGCAGCAGCAGCTGGAGCGGGAGAAGGCAGAACTCGCCCGTTTGCAGAAGGAGGCAGAGATTCGGCGCCAGCAGGAGGCGGAGCTTCGGTGTAAACAGGAGGCAGAGCTGCGGCGGGTGGAGGGTGAAAAGGCTCGAGCCCTGGAGCTCCAGAGGAAAGAACGAGAGCTGAGGGACCGACTGCTGGGGAACCTTCTGAAAAAAAGCACGAACCAGGAGGCAGAGTCTAATGGTGACGCTCAGAAGTGGGAGGGGCCCAGCACTGACCCTCCCAGGGTGGAGGGACCTAACAGAATCACCACCTCTGTCACTAGGAGTCGCCAAGAGAGCAAATCAAGGAAAGAGGAGGAGCGAAGAACCTCGAGAGGACGGAATCACGGTTGTGGGAGGAGCCAGAGTCAAAGTAGGAGTGGTCAGAGACGGAGCAGGACCCGGCGTTCCCGGATCGGACATAGCCGAAGTCGAAGCGGGAGTGGTCAGAGACGGAGCCGAAACAGGAGGTCCAGCCGTGGGCGGAGCTTGCGCAGGAGCAGGAGTCGAAGGCAGCATAGCCGGGATAGGCGGAGCCATAGGTACAGCCATGGATGGACCAGCAGCAGTAGTAGCAGCGGAAGGAGCACGAGTCGCTCTTCCAGTCGAGGGCGGAGTCGGCGATCCAGGCGACACTGAACGCACAAGTTATTGAAACAAATTCAAAAATAAATAGCAAAAAAAAAAAAAAAAACCCATGCTAATCACTAGTGATAATTTGTAGCACGGTGTTAATTTGCACGCGGAGTCACTTCAGGTGGAAGCTGCAGAGCAAAACACGTGAAGATTACACCAGAATTGCTACGTTTTATTTCGGGCGAGTTAGCATGAGTATACTGTAAGGTTATGTGGCTAGCATTGTTCATGACTGAGCCAGATTTTATGCTAAGTATCTGATTCAATAGGGCTTTGTATTCGTGCGAACTCTTAGGCTAGCATACTCCTGTTGACTGATTAGCGTAATCCGGCCCTTAAAGCACGTCTATAAACCCAAATTCCTACGTTAAGTCCGGCTAGTTTTGAGCGAGCTGAAGTACACTGAACGCTTAAATCACACTCAGATCGCTCCCACCGTGTTATCTGTTATGCCAGGTATTTACACGTTAAGTGTGTTACACGCTAGCCGAAGTCAACGCCATGCGCGTTACCGTGATGTAAGATTAGCCAGTATACGTTTTACGATTCAGACCTGCTTTCGGTGTTACAGCGGCCTGAATCGAGCGACACTACACGTATAACTAAGAAGCAAATTCCCAACGATCGTTTCCGTAACGGAGCTTTAAATAACGTGAAACGGGAAACTAGACGTAACAAGATAAGGACAGTGTTCACTTTTATACTAGCAAACGTTTCTGCTGCTGCGATATTTCGAGTTGTTGAAATGGCGAATATCTGTTACTCGCTGAGCAGGAGGCGGAGCTTCGTCGGCAGAGCTCCGGGTGATAGAACGGACCTCGGGGCAGAATTTAGTTTTTGAAAAGATCAGCGATCCGGAGTAGTTTTGTTGGGAACGTGCTACATTTACCGTTAAAATACGCATCGAGTGACGCCATAGGAAGTGGCAGCGTGCCGTATTTTGCTGATGGATTCGCGTTCTTGGATCATCACAGGAGGACGGGGCTTAAATGAATTCATATTCGGTCACAAACTTGGTCATATGCCATTAGCACTAGCCTTTTGACGTTTTTCTTACCATCATTAAAGGTTTTTAATTTGAAAATATAATAGATGAATGACATCATATGGGCTAGGTAGCTTGCTAAATGCAGCACTGCGCTAACATTACAGTGCAGAACTGCGTTATTAGAGCCAGCGCTGAGTGAATGATAAGTGACCGATCTGCTACGTCTCAAGCTGCACCGTGCCGTGTAGTCCCTAGTGTACTGCTTTTCTAACCCGGCATCAGGGAGGGTGTGAGGGATTTCTGCTCGAGAGTCGCTTAAATACACACACACACACACACTTAATACATTTAAGGTGCTGTTACGCTGTTAAATACGATTTTTATTCGCATAGACGTGAATCTATATAACTTTTTTTTCACCTCAGCTGCGTGAGCTTTGCCTTTTCTGGAGCTTTGCGGGCGTCACCAGATGAACGTTTAGCACGTGCACGTTCAGGGGACTGGCGTTCAATAACGTACGCGTGCAGTATCAGCAGCTTCTAATCTTCTGTAAATCGTTTTCTGTTTTAGCTCGGGTTTGGTTTTTTTACGCAAACATTTACACACAACTTCGCTAAAATGTTGATAAACAAAGTCCGGGGATGCTAGCCGCTATCTCACACAGAGTGGCTAGCACGCTGGCTGACGTCAGGCCGACAGTTACATTATGCAATTAAAACCAGGTGTGAGTTTTGCGAACTCAGGTTAGGTAAAGTGTATCGTCACGTCCGTATCGTCACGTCCGTATCGTCACGCTCCTCCATTGTCGATCCAAGAACATCTGGCATTCAGTGAAATGACGAAGTTTCTCCACGAGGGTTTTTCCCTTTGCCTGTTTTGTGCTGTTTCATACACAGCAGAGCCAAAGATACTTGTTGGTTTTCTGTATTTTTTTTCCCCCTGATATTCTAAGAAAGTGAGAGAAAAACGTTTTGCTGCTTGAACGTAAGAGACGTCGCATCTCATGGACTTGAAACGTGTTACTCACGTGGCTGCCTGATGAGTCAAAAACACAAAGAACGTCATAAGAACCTGAAAACCACCGTGTAACTTTAATTTCCTGCAAGTGTTTTTTTTTTTTTTTTAAACGAGTGTTCTCTTCTCTGAGGGTTTTTTTTTTTTGCTGTTTTTATGTCCGATTGAATTCCTAGTGTAGTTTTATTCTTCAGAATGGTTGTGTTGCGCAGTTTTGTTTTGTTTTAATGTTAGTTCTGCTGTTTAATTTGAAAGAAATAAAAAAAGAGTGAATCTTCTCTGAAGTCAATAAATTTATTGCGGTTGTTCCAGACTGAACCCGTGTTCGCCTGTTTGTTCCGCTTCGACTGTTGACCAAGACAATATCCAGGTGAAATGTTCATCATATAAAACACATTCTCTCTCTCTCTCTCTCTCTCTCTCTCTCTCTCTCTCTCTCTCTCTCTCTCTCTCGGCCAGCATCAGTTTGCTACCTGGGTTTGATATTAAGATCCTGTTATTTTGACCCCACATGGCTCACAATTTAAGGTCCACCTTCCGTTCCTCGTTCTGAACCACGGAAACCTCATCACCAGAGAGATAATCCTGTGAATTGGGACGTGTCCCAGTCTCGACATTATCAGAACCAGATCCTTTAGAACCAAGAGCCGCTTGCTTTATGGAATTTTGCTTAAATTCTTTTTAAGAGCAAAAGTAATAACGCACATATTAGCATGAAATAAAATCATCGTAGCCCTAGGTTTAAAAACCTCTCGTTATCGGATTCGGAAGAATCTTTCCATACATAGCACTTTCTTTTTTATCGTGATGGTCAATTTAAGTTTATATTATTCAGGGATGCACCAATTTTGGCAACGACGTCGATATCAAACGAGCGAAAAAGCCAAACATTTTGTTGTCATATTTTATGTCATCAGCACATATTGAAAAACACGTTTTTTTTTAATCCTCAATACCTTGTAATGAAGTATGAATGATTTTTAGTTTTCAAAAATATGCAGAACAGAATTTCAATTTGAATGATTTACAATTTAGGCAACAATTAATATTAATCAAATCCATCATCTGGGTTTCGTTTGGTTTTTTTTGGCTTCGGTGTTCCCTGGAGTTCAGTGTTGGTTTTCCCCAAGAGGTTTTGCTTTGGTGCGTCACTGATATCATCATCACTTTCACTCGGGTTTAGAAAAGTGCTGGTGGCCGAATCCAACCGCATTTGACCTACGTGTCCTGATTTGTTGCACACTACGTGTATACGTTCTTCCGAGACTTGAACAGTACCTGTGATTTGCCCCACGGCATGTGTTTAATGTGAAGCAGCTCTGCTTGTTCAGCCAGACAGAAGGTCCGGTAAGCTGCTGTAATCCGATTATTCCCACTGTTCGTCTGTCTCTTAAACACACACACACACACACACACACACACACACAAGCCTGAGTGGACCACCACACACACACGTGAAAATGGCTGTAGCTAAAGAAGACATTTATCCTAGAAAGATCCTGGAGTACATGGAGGGTTTCATGGTGTCAAAGGTAACATGTTTCTTATTAGCTACTTGTAAGATGTCTTCTTCTGTAAACATTAGACATGCTCCGTTCAACAAATCAAAATATTAACAGACTTGCGCGGGGAAGTGTTATCCTTTCAGGTCTTTACTATTAGTATCGGGAGCAACAGTCTACTTCAGTATGTACGTTTTTGCTTACTTTTGCTTAGACTCTGTTCGTGGCGTGCGAGTTAGGGGTGTTTGATCACCTGCATGCCTCAGAGCGCCCCCTAACCGCAGAGGAAGTAGCACAAGAATTGGGAACAAGTAAAGATGGAACAGAGCGGCTTCTCACAGCTTGTGTTGGACTTGAGCTCCTAATCACACAGTCAGATGAAAAAGGGCAAGGTACGTTCACTTACTTTCATGAAGAAGCTTTAAAGTGCTTTTTTGTTTTACCCCTGAAAGCTATAAGAATAAAGTTTAGCATTAGTATAAAATCCTGTGTATAGCAACAACATTTGAGGGGGCAATTCATCTGAAGAAACTTCACAAATGTAAAGGAATGCTAGCAAAAGGTGTACATACAGACAGGTGACAAAGGGAAAAAAACAAGATGTATCGAACAGGAAGATACTAGCTGCTATGGCTGGAAAACTTTACCCCTTAAAGCCTCTGGAACATGGACCTTCCTGTTGGGTGTGTCAGAGGGTCTGGGGTCTCAGTCTCCTTAGCTTTATCCCAGAGGATGGGAGTGATCCAGCAGGTGGGTTGAAAATTAATGGCTGGAACAGAGTCTTTAGGCTCAGTGTCCTGGTCATACATTTTTGACATCAGCTTCAGTTTACTTAGGACCAGGTCTCTATGATGTGATGAAAAAATTGCCCACCTGGCTTCTCCAGCAGTGAGGTGATCAGTTACTCCTAGATTCAGTGGTCTGTAAAGATGATGAAAGGACGGCATGCCCTCTCCAGCCAAGTCCTCTAAGGTCAACTTGATTGCAAAGAGTTCTCAGTTGCCTACATAATAGTTCTGTTCTGTAAGTTTCCTGGAGAACGAGACAACTAGGCTTGGCTGGCTGTCATCGTTGTTGGTCCTGACTCCCACCTCAGACACATTCCACCTCGAGCACGAATGCCAGTGCAGGATCTGGAAGGGTGCCGTGTTAAACTTCCTCTTCAGTGAGGAAGCCAGGAGAACCTGCATGGAGCACCTTTAATGGTGTGCCAATGGTGTTGGAGCTCTAGATATTTCAGCAGTAGATGCTGGAGAAACCTTTAAAGCCCCTGTATGGCTCTGGGTTGTGTCTGCTCCAGCACTGCCTTCACCTTGCCCTCCTCCCAGCACACAACCACATGTGTGACTCACACTTCCATGCCTAGAACTGGTGCTCCAGTAACCTTGTAAAAATGGCCCTCACATTACAGAAATGTTCCTCTAGACTTGAGGAGTATACCAAAATATTGTCAATGTACACAATTAGAAAACTTACAAAGCATTTCATGGAGGGCCTCGTTGATAAAGGGCTAGAAGACTGACGGGGCATGAGCTATGCCATACAGCATGTCCAAGTACTCCTAATGTCTGATATTGTACAGAAGGTGGTTTTCCACACTGTGACTTGGCTGAGTTTCTGATCTATGCATGGTCTCACATGATTCTCCATCCCATGCCTTATTTAAATCCTATCCCGTCTGTTATTGTGCTTGTTTGGCAAAATGCTGTGAAAGAAAATGTTTTATGTGTGTATTTCCAAGTTGTCTACAGTAACACAGAAATGTCCACCATGTTTCTGACGAAATCGAGTCCACGATCTCTTTATCACTCGATTGAGTACAAGTCCAACACTATTTACCTGTGCTGGCATTACCTGACTGATGCAATCAGGTTAGAAACTAAATTTTCTACATGAACCATATCATATATGAACTAGGCAGATGCATTATGAAATATATGAAAAATACATCATCGCTAAAGTAAATTTTTTCTTTGTCTTTAGGGAGGGAACGAATCAGTATGAGAAAGCTTTCGGCGTTAACTCCAAGGATCTGTTCAAAGCCCTATACAGGTGAGTGTGTGTAGTAGCTTTTTTGAACAGGTAGTTACTAGGACTTTAATGGTCTAGATAAATGGATGTGGAGAGGCGTTAGAGTTGTGGATGCTGAAACTTTCAACAGCATACAAACTTTCATAGCATTCTTCAAAAGTTCTTATGTTTCCTAATTTTAGCAGAGCTACCTAAGAAACCTGTCCCTACAAACTTTTAGTCATTAAGTTCTCGTCCATGCTAAAACTGTGATTGTGCTAACATTGCTTCTAGCGGTATTTCTGTACTTAATAACTACATTTACGTTTAGCAGATGCCCTTATCCAGAAGTATTTTTAGTCTCTATCAAAAATATATCCTTATGTCAATTCAGTAGGTCAGGGACTAACAGCAGCATCAGTCTAAAGTTCCTTTTAGGAAGGTTAGTACAGTATGAAAAGAAAACACAAGACAAGGATCAATTTTTTTAAAAAGATAAACAAAGTGCTAATTTAAGTGCTTCGTAAAGACAGCCAGGAAGAGTTCATTCCACCACCTTGGTGCCAGAACAAAGAAGAGCCTTGATGCATGCCTTCCTTGTACCCTGAGAGATGGTGGGTCCAGTCAAGCAGTGCTAGACTCGGAGGGAGCGTGGTGCAGTGCAGTGTGGGCCTGTTCTTGGCTTTGTAGGCAAGCGTCAGTGTTTTTAATCTGATGAAGCAGCTACAGGGAGCCAGTGGATGGAGTGTTGCAGTGGGTATACTGTAGGAGAACTTGGGAAGGTTGGAAGTTATTTGTGCAGCTGAATTCTTTATCAGTTGCAAGGGTCGCATGGTGGCCAGTGGCAGACTTTCCATGAGTGAGTTGCAGTAGTCCAGTCTTGAAATGACAAGGGACTGAACGAGCACCTGAGTGGCCTCTTGTGGATAGATCATCCTGATGTTGTAAAGGAGAAACATGCATAAGCGAGTCAGTTTAGTGATGTGAGACAAGATGGACAGTTGGTTGTCCACCATTACCCCAAGGTTACATCCACTGTTACCCCAAGGTTGTCTCACTGACAGATGGTGAAATCTGAGAGCTTTCCAGGGAGATCAGAAGATCTTGACATGAGAGTGCATTTCCAGGGATGTACAGCAGCTCAATGTTGAGTGTTGTCAGCATGGCATGAAAAGTGACACGTGAGGGTATGTCCTCACTGAGAGAACAGAAGAGGACCAGTACTGAACCTTGTGTGCCACCAGTGTAGAGTCTGTATGGAGCCGACCTGGATCCCCTCCATGTCACCTGATATGACCAACTCTCCAGGTAAGAAGCAAGAAATTGCCATGATGTGCCATGAATTCCAAGGCTCATGAGAATGGACAAGAGAGTCTTGTGATTGACTCTGTCAAAGGCTGATGAAAGGTCAAGGAGGATGGGGACTGATGACAGTTTGGTTGATCTAGTGGCATGAAGCTTCACAGTGACATCCACAAGAGCAGTTTTCATGGAGTGTGCTGCTTTGAAGCCAGACTTCCGGTTAGGATCTTGGAGATCATTCTGACTAAGTTTTTGGTAACTGTTTTGGTAGTGCTAAAATTGCTCATGCCAGAGTTCATGATAACCTTGTAGCTGAACAATCAGTATGTTTGTGTTAAAGGTCTGAGGAGGAAATGGTGAAGTTCATGCAGCTGATGAACTCCATCTGGAACGTTTGTGGCCGAGATGTGATCACTGCCTTCAACCTTTCTCAGTTCAGGAGCATCTGCGATCTCGGAGGTACAACTCATACTCTTGGAGCCCTGGTAATGGATACCTTCAGTGTAAATAGCTTAACTGAGGAGTGAATATTCACTTCCTAAGGGAAGATTATTTTAAACGGAAACATCATGCGGAAACAGCTCACAACCAAGAGCTGTTTTTATTTACAGACATTAAATCAGTTCTAGCGAGAGATGTATCCCTACCATCCCTATCCAACCTTACTCCTATGCTCAACCCCATAGACGGGGTGACAACTTAAAGTGTGTTTTTATTGTCTGAAAGCAGCATAGATGATAGTATGGATGATGGTATGGATGATGGTATAGATGATGGTATGGATGGATGATAGTATAGATGATGGTATGGATGATGGATGATAGTATGGACGATGGTATGGATGGATGATAGTATAGACGATGGTATGGATGGATGATGGTATAGACGATGGTATGGATGGATGATAGTATAGACGACGGTATGGATGGATGACGGTATAGACGATGGTATGGATGGATGATAGTATAGACGACGGTATGGATGGATGACGGTATAGACGACGGTATGGATGGATGACGGTATAGACGACGGTATGGATGGATGACGGTATAGACGATGGTATGGATGGATG
>CM074978.1:319532-331965 GCA_037576825.1 Pangasius krempfi
GGTATGGATGGATGACGGTATAGACGATGGTATGGATGGATGACGGTATAGACGATGGTATGGATGGATGACGGTATAGACGACGGTATGGATGGATGATGGTATAGACGATGGTATGGATGGATGATGGTATAGATGATGGTATGGATGGATGACGGTATAGACGATGGTATGGATGGATGACGGTATAGACGATGGTATGGATGGATGACGGTATAGACGACGGTATGGATGGATGATAGTATAGACGACGGTATGGATGGATGATGGTATAGACGACGGTATGGATGGATGATAGTATAGATGATGGTATGGATGGATGACGGTATAGACGACGGTATGGATGGATGATGGTATAGACGACGGTATGGATGGATGATAGTATAGACGATGGTATGGATGGATGATGGTATAGACGACGGTATGGATGGATGATGGTATAGACGATGGTAGTGGATGTCATACACACTTGTCCTATTTACATAGATGAAGTGTGGATGTGTCTCAGATGTGAATAATCTGCGTAATCTATTATATTAGTGTTTGATACCTGATTAAATAAAAACAGTTATTTACTGGTTTTATTTGGATTGGTTTCATTTTACAAAGTATGAAAATTAACCACTGGGTGGCGCCACAGTGTGTGTAACGTTACAGAGACTTGCTTTCCTTGTGTATAAGGTGTAATGAGATGTCTAATATGTTCTATATTATAAAATAGTATTATGAATAATTATGAATAATTCCAATAATCGTTTGTTTTTCAGGCTGCAGTGGAGCTCTGGCAAAGCAGTGTGTGTCGATTTACCCGACATGCAAAGTCACCATCTTTGATTTGCCGAAAGTCGTAAGAGTGTGTCGCGATCACTTCCTGCCCGAGGAGAATGACAGAATATTATTCTATGAAGGTAGAGGAAAGTAATCGACAACAGGGTGAAACAATAACGTATTAGAATGAGCACATTATTATAATCCTGTGATTTGCAGCTGTGCTACTCTCAGAGCTGCGGTTAGAAAATTAATCAACACTTCTGACCAATCAGAATCCAGAATTCAGCAACACTGTGGTGTAATGAAATTTACTATTTAAACATTAGTGGACTGTTCCTTATCACTGGCTAAAGTGTGTGTGTGTGTGTGTGTAGGAGACTTTTTTAAGGATGATCTTCCTGAGGCCGATCTGTACATCCTAGCAAGGATTCTGCACGACTGGACAGATGACCGATGTGTAGAGCTGCTGAACAAAGTTTACCAAGCTTGCAGGCCAGGTATACACACACACACACACACACACACACACACACACACACACACACACATGCTTTATGGGTTTTATGCAGTCAGTGGTGTGTCACTGACTGAGACAGTTCTCTGAGGATAGTAGTGATGGTGTATATGTGTGTGTGTGTGTGTGTGTGTGTGTGTAGGAGGTGGTGTGTTAGTGATCGAGTCGCTCCTTCATGAAGATAACAGCGGTCCTCTCTCCACTCAGCTCTACACACTCAACATGCTCGTTCAGACAGAGGGTCGAGAGCGGAAAGCGTCCGAGTACACGCACCTGCTCGACGCCGCCGGGTTCAGGGACACACGCGTCCACGTGACAGGGACACTCTACCACAGCATCCTCGCACGCAAATAGAGAATAACGCGCACGGATTCGGGCAAAGAGACGGACAGACGTGTGTTTTTCCAACAGGAGAAACAAAGTTTTGTGTTCAGTTTCTTTAACGAACATTAAAAACAGCTTTCTATTCTTCATCCTTTTCTTTCCTTCCCAACAAACTATGAGAATGTTTTATGAATAACATGAAACATGAAGAAAAACCAAACAAAAGCACATAGAAAACATAGGTTTTGCCATCCCAGCTCACTTTAATTACGCTTCCCCTTTACCCTGAAATATAATCATTTTCACCGTTTCCGTGATTATGGGAAACGTACACTGTTCCCTAGCACGCCAGTGGTATGTGGCTAGCCGGCTAACGTGCCCTTTCTTTACATGGTGTGGATAAGGGTGGTGGCGTTCACCTCAGCATAGCATAGCTCAGTTAGCTTAGTTAGCATAGTTGTTCGAAAAAAAAAACAATTCCTCAAGTAATTTCTCGACTTATCTACTCTTACTTGAGTCATTTTTTCATGACTATTACTTTTACTGAAGAGAATTATTACTGCAGTAGCAGCAGTTTTACAGGGAAGAAGGTTTTGTGCTCGTTAATGGAGTTCATTCAAATGGCAGTGAGAAAAACTCAGTAGTATTTTAATGGAAAATAGAAGACATGGTGAATGAGGATTAACTGGTTGAACAGGTGATATAACCAGCTATAGACAAGCCCCCAGTGTTACCATGGTAACGTGACTTATGGGATGATTACACAGCACACAATCCCACAGAGCCTGCTGCTTGCTGACATCGCATTCAAGTCCCTGACGTGAGACCGGATGAGCCGGTACGGCAAGAAGGTTTCACAACTGGTTTCAAAAACCCCCAGCTGCTGATTCATCTTCGAGCGGTAGAGAAAAAGAGGAGAAATTACTGTACTTCTTAATTATCTTCTGGGAACATTTGTGCTTTATTTAAGTCTTATGTGAAACTGAATACTTCTTACTCTTACTCAAGTGAATTTAATGCATTCTTTGTACTCCTTACATCTTCATTTTCACCTTCAGACTACTTTTGCAAATTTGCAGCTAATAAAAGTTAGTAAATTTACTACCTAGTTGTGTTTGGCTTGTTTTTATTTCTTATTTGTACAGAGAAAATATGTAGGAAAAATAAAAGGTTTAAGCCATAGGCTTATCACAAGTGTGTTGTGTGGTTTGGAAAACTGCTTCACATTCCGCAGCGCTTGTTTGGATGGACCTCCTGTCAGTCATCTTACTGACCCGCCCCATGGCCGGAGTCGGTGAGCGCCTAGTGCAGCCAGATAATTCTAAATTCTTGCCGAGCTTAAGAAAGGAAACTCCCTAAAACCAGAATAAACACGGGCAGTGCTTTTCCAAGATGGAGTCATGTATTACTAGTCTTTCTTTTAAAAAGCTTACTTTCACTGTAAGCTTGCTAAACTCAGATCCTTCAGGTCTTACACTTGCTCAGCACATGAAGGGACACTCCCATGCCTTCCTTTGTACAGCAGTGTAATGCAATGCCACCATCGGTACATGTTTACTGCACAAAATAATTGTAGCTGGGTCACTGACAGTGACGTGCTTTTGTTTTGTTTGTTTTTTTAAATGTCCAAGTCGAATTTTTTCCTTTATAATAATTTTAATGACTACATGACGTATATCACCTTAATTTACTATAACCTCTTTATGTGAGTACATGTTTAGTGCTTCAAAATAAAATATATTTTAGTCATTTTTTTGCTCCTAAAATCTAAAAACGTCAGGTGGTGCGACTCTGTCCACATGTGCACTAATTAGGTACAAAGGCTAATTTAGAAAAAATCAGATTTTTAAAAAAAAATCATTTGGATCCAAACGGTCATTTGGAGCTGCGGTTAGTCCGGTTCAGTTTACCGCATCAGGTGGTGCGACCCCAAGAAAACCATTAACGTGTGTTCATATTATATTAATGTTCAGTATTAAAAATTATGTACAAGTGTGATTTCAAGTACAACTATTTATATGTCTTTGTCTAATTTGAAAAGAGCCTGAAAAAAGTCAGCTGGCATGACCACTAAGTCAAAAAACATGGATGTAAACGAATAAATTCCATGTAAAACTGTGTAATTAGGTAAGAAGTGTTGAAGAAACATAAGATTATCTAAAAAAAAAAAAAAACCACAAAAACAATGCAATGCAGATACTAAAAACAATCATTTTTACACATTTTCTGTAACTTGAAAATATAATGTGTTTCATTATTCCATGGTTGTGCCACCTGACATTTTCAAAACGCCTTATTTGTTGTTAAATCTACAGTGAGTTCCGAAAGTATTCAAATCCCTTCCATTTTTTTTTTATCATTAATCTACATGCAGTAATCCATAAAAAGGGAATTTTTGCAAATGTATTAAAATCACACACTGAAATATCGCAATTTAGATAGTTACAGTCCTGTGGCTTTCAGTCATTACTGTCGTCAGTTCACTTTATCAACAACCTCACGGCATCAGAGGACCAGAAAAAACACACCACACCACAAAGTGACACAAAGGTCCTCCTCCTGATGTTCTCTGGGATAAAGCTGACGAAAAATAAAGGCTTCCCATGTGAAGAGAGATTTATTCATCATTTTATTCAATGCTTTTATATTTATTCAACATGTTCATTCATTCAGTGTTTCGAATGTTGTGAATACAGTATGCAGTCTAATAGTTGTATAAGTAAATGCAAACAACGGACATCTTAGCAAGTGAAGGGGTCTTGAAAATAGTCAAATTTATCTAATGTTGCCTATTATAAAAGATCACAATAAACCAAATAAGATTATTAAACCTAAACTCCTTTCAAGCTTTACATTTTCTGAGTCTCTTGTCATTTTGATTCTTTCTACAAAGAAATACTTAAAATGAGCAAAATGATCTGCCAAAAGAACAAGACTCAAAAATCTCAAAAATCTCTTCCATTTCCTTGACACTTCTTCCTGGCGTGACCAGGCAGTGCTTCTGTGACGAGAGTTGTGTGTTTGTTTGCATATTGGAGGTGAACATTTCAGACAGCATATTTTCGCTACTTAACAACTTCTGAAATTAAAGAAGAAGAAGAAAAAAAAAAACACCAACAACAAGATTATACAAACACATATCAAGTTTAAAAGGGGTTTAGAAATTCAAATGAAAAATATTGACTTCTCTTACTTCAGCATTTTGGACTGGAGGACGGTTCATTTTTGATGCTATGGTTTGGTTTCGCAGCATTAAAAACGATCCGATGTTTGATCACATACATTAGAAACAGCCAGTTATTTTCCCCCATAAAATTATATGTAAATATTTAACCCTAGCCACTGATTCTTGTAGAAGTGCGTCCATTAGATACTGTGCAACTTGGTGAACATTACAGCCTTAAAAAAAAAAAACAACACACAACTGTGGCTTATATTCATGAAAAGGATCATTACTTGAATTGGTCTTGTCTAGATCGAGACTCTTCCTGATGGGTCTCATACGCTATTAAAAAAGTTGTCCTACTAAAAGTTAGCAACATCATAAGCAATTTATTCCGAAGTTACAGGTTCGCAGCCTCCGTTCGCCGCCACCTTGACGTGCTTGTTTTGCTTCCTGTAGAGGAAAGACACCACAGATTTAAAGCTCCGCGGAGAAACATGAAACTCCAGAACCTGCAGATCTAGTGAAGCACTGCGGAAAACCAGGACGTTCTTTTATATGAACTGAAAATACATTTCCCGAATTAACGACATGGACTCTACATGACAAACAAGTGAAGACCCAAGCTGTTATCTCTCTTAGTTCCAGTGAAGGGAAACTGTACGTTCTGTACAGTTGTGCGCTTCCAACTTCGTGGCAACAGTTTGGAGAAGACGTACATATGGGTCACGTACGTTTAGCCATGTAGTGTTTTATCGTGGCAACGTACCTGCTTTCCACGCACAGCATACACTCATTTGAGTACGTTACTCCATCGTCACCACACACTGGTATCATTTCACGTGTACACGCATCCGTTATATAGTTCTGGCAGTTGGCCTATGAAAGAAAAAAAATAAAAAAATCACGACACACCCTTTTACCAATGACTTGCCAAGTAAAAGAATTCGATTCTGCTCATTTACACATTTGTGGATTACCTCTCTGGGTGTGGTGCTGTTGTCTGCAGTCGTGAGAACTGAATGATGGGGAAAAAAAAGAGGAAATGGACTCAATAATATGACAGGAAATGCCAACACATACAGTACAGGCAGGTCTGTATGTACGGAATGTAGACGGGTGACAAGTATCTTGCTGGGCTTAACTACGTACGTCAGGTAAGTAAGAAATAAAACACTCGAGGACGTGCTGTTATGGACAAACCTTCTGACCAATCAGACATTTGCTACAAAGGATATAAAGATGAGGAAGCAAATGCGATGGTAGTGTTACGGCCACCACCACTTCCTGTTCTACCTGTTTACGTCTCAGTACAGTCCATCGCACACATTATGTACACTCTCGGAAGAAAGAGTACCAAACCCAGATCCTCAAGCAAACACCTTCTGTATCTTTGCTATGTTTTTGGAAATACCTAAAGCTTTACATGCACCTTTCTTTTTCCGGGTCAAAGACGCAAAGTGTACAACGTGACAAGGGCAAGAGCGCAATAGAGGACAAATAACAAAACACTGCCCTGATATTTATATTTACCCTTAAATGTCGATGTGAGACGTACTCACCAGCCAAACAGACGAGAGCAGAAACGCTGATCAGGAAAAGCAGCTTCATGGTCGATGTGTGCGAGAGACTCAGGAGAGAAAATATCTTACCCCATTAAGGTGAGGTATGCATTTATACGTCAGGTCATGAACACTCCTCCCTCAATTATCTCACCCTCATTGTTCAGGGGAAAAAAAAAAAAAACCTGTCTGGAGAAAAGACATCAACATAAAAGAAACTGCAATAAATAGAAGCCTGTAGAGTTCCGCTGTAATTAAATACAGCCTCTGCTTGGTTCTGGAGTTCCCCTGACTCGGACCATTAATCACCTCATTAACAGACTCTTCCTGAATCAGCATGATTGTGTAGAAAACACTAAAATGTGCAGTCCAGGATCAGGCATGGCAGTTTAACCCTGTGTTCAAATTAGCGTTCATTAGTAAAAATAATTTAAAAAATAATGTGTAAAAATATTACAGCGGTTTGTATGTTCTGTGAGTCTCTATGAATTGGGTTCGAAATTGTATTATTGTTAATAATAATAATAATAATCTCGTTTTATAGTCCAAGCTAAATGGTCCTACAGAAAATGCATAATCATCAGATTTTAAAAAATGTAAACTGCACGTCCTTTTTATGTTTCACACATTTTCCGCATCGTATGATTCACTCTGTTAAAACTGCATGTTTTTTGTGAGGTAAAAAAAAAAAAAAAGCCCTAACAAACAAAGAAACCAACAAAATCCATGTGAAGCAAATAGAAAACATTTTAAGGGGAAAAAAAGAAAAAGGGAAAAAAAGGCTGCACACGTGTGCACACCCTTTCATCGCGAGTCATGTGACTGTGACTTCAGCTGTTTCTGTAGGATTTTCTTCACATCTTCTGGGTTTCATCCACCTGCTGAAGCCGAAGAGCTTACAAAGCATGTTCACGATCTCACTGTGGAAAGGTATTGATCAGGAGAGGGCTACAAAACAACTCTCAAAACATTAAATGTACCAATGGAACACCGTGAAGGTTTTCACCAACGAGTGGAGAAAATATCCTTCACGTGTCTGGGCTAGGGGGTAGAGTGGCTAGGAGGAAGCACTTAAATCACCCCTTAACCATGTGGCAATATGTGTTATTGTCTGATGAGACCAAGGTAGAACCTTTTGGGCCTAATTCTAAAAGATATGTTTGGCACAAAAACGAGACAGCTCATCACTCAAAGAACTCCATAGCCATGGTGAAGCATGGTGGTGGCAGCATCATGCTATGGTTCTGCTTCTCTTAATAATTGGGAATCAAAAGTCACCAAGACTTTGACAAACTAGCTCCGGAATGCTAACTGAAGAGAATAAGACTTCTCAGATAAACACAATGTACAGACAGATTACTGATCAGCGGTAATTACAAAACACACATAGGGCAGACAGCGGCCTCTGGTGGTGCAAGGTTCAGTACCTGGCTGTGACGTCATACTGCAGAAATATGGGACTCCTCCTCTCTCAGTCACCTTGTTTGCTAATGAATTAAATATCACCAGTGACCCCTGGTGGTACATCATGAGATTATCAGGTTTGGTGGTGACAAAAGTACAATCGAGCTAGCCTATGCGTACCCCTTAGCATTCGTAGAGCAGAATTCAACAGTCCATCTCAGGGCACCATGAGACACACACATTCACACACACTCCTTCACACCTAGGGTCAATTTAACATAGCCAGTCCACCTAGTGACATGTTTCAGTGGAAAGAACCCAGAGGAAACACCTGGGGAGAATATGTGAAAGTCCAGACAGACATCAGCCTGAGCTCCGGATCATACCAGGCACTCGCTGCACCACCGGCTTACGCTTCACCTTTATAACCGCCCCATCAGTGGGGGCCGTCGGAGAGAGTCGGACTTGTAACCCGAAGGTGGTGGGTTCGAGTCTCAGGTCCGGCAGGGATTGTAGGTGGGGGGTGTGAATGACCAGCGCTCTCTTCCACCCTCAATACCACGACTGAGGTGAGACGCTTGAGGTCACAGTGTGTGTGTGCATGAACTTGGATGGGTTAAATGCAGAGCAATCTAGAAACTATCATGACTTTGACTGGAAGAAACATGTAAAGTTAGTAGTTGTTTTTTTGCCTCCAGTCCAAATACCACATGGTCCATCAGCTCTATCATAAAGAGTTTCAGTGAGTTGCACAGGAAAAAAAGTAGAATGAGTGAATTTGACTTCACTTCCTGTCACGTGATTAAACTTCCAGCTACTTTCTTAAAAACCGATACATTTACTGTCTGTGTTTTGTTGGCATGTTGATATTTGTTAAATTAAATGATGACCGTCTCTAGAAAAAACACAAAGAGCAAGAAGTGTGTATTGCTTCTTTCATTTCTTTGGATATTGACAGACAAAATGAAGTGTGGGAAAATACCTAGTAATAATATACAGTACAAGTTCAGCGACTGTAATTGCATTTCGTAAACGTATTTGTTGATTTGAACACCGATCAGCCATAACATTAAAACCACCTGCCTAATATTGTGTAGTTCCTCCTGGTGCCACCAAAACAGCTCTGACACGTCGAGGCCTGGACTCCACAAGACCTCTGAAGGTGTGTGTGGTTTCTGGCACCAAGACGTTAGCAGCAGATCCTTTAAGTCCTGCAAGTTGTGAGGTGGAGCCTCCATGGATCTTGACTTGTTTGTCCAGCACGTCCCACAGATGCTAGATTGAGATCTGGGGAATCTGGAGGCCAAGTCAACACCTTGAACTCTTTGTCATGTTCCTCACAGCGTTCCTGAACAGTTTCTGCAGTGAGGCAGGGAGCATCATCCTGTTGAAAGAGGCCACTGCCATTAGGGAACACTGCTGCCATGAAGAGGTGTAACTCGGTCTGCAGCGATGTTTAGGTAGGTGGTACGTGTCAAAGTAACATCCACATGAAGTCCAGAACCCGAGGTTTCCGAGCAGAACATTGCCCAGACCATCACACTGCCTCCACCGGCTCTTCTTCTTCCCATAGTGCATCCTGGTGCCATCTCTTCCCCAGATAAGCGACGCACTCTCACATGGCCGTCCACATGACGTAAAAGAAAACATGATTCATCAGACCAGGCCACCTTCTTCCATTGCTCCATGGTCCAGTTCTGATACTCATGTTCCCATTGTAGGTGCTTTCAGTGGAGGTCAGGGGTCAGCATGGACACTCTGACCATCTGCAGCTACGCAGCTCCATACGCAGCAAGCTGCACTGCACTGTGTGTTCTGACTCCTTTCTATCAGAGCAGCTTTAACTCTTTCAGCAGTTTGTGCTACAGCAGCTCTTCTGTGGGATCGGATCAGACGGGCCTTCACTCCCCACACGCATCAGTGAGCCTTGGGCCCATGACCCTGTCTCTGGTTCACCAGTCATCTTTCCTTGGACCACTTTTGGTAGGCACTAACCACTGCACACCAGGAACACCCCACAACACCTGCTGTTTTAGAGAAGCTCTGACACAGTCGTCTAGACATCACAATGTGGTTGTTGTCAAAGTCTCTCAGATCCTTACGCTCGCCCATTTTTCCTGCTTCCAACACATCAACTTCAAGACCTGACTGTTCACTTGCTGCCTAATAATCCCTCACCTTTACAGGTGCCACTGTAACGAGATAATCAGTTACTCACGTCACCTGTCAGTGGTTTTAATGTTATGGCTGATCGGTGTAAGTAGGCAAACTACTCAAGGGCGAACACCAAACAGGTCACAGTGAAAGAACTAGAACAGAAACACAGGTATATGGAATAATAAACAAAAGCACAAGGGGAACCCAAACCAAAACACGTGATATTTAAGCAGCACTTTGTTTTTTTTTTTTAACTTTCTTGTTTGTTTTTTTAATGTTTTTTTTTCATGGTCCATTTAGCAAAAATATACAGGATCAAAAATGAATTTTTCCTTTTGTTACAGAAAAAAACCCCAGAATGAATAAATTGAACAGCACAACCCTCTGTGGACTGGAACTCTGTGTCACTAACACGTCTCCTTAACATGACCCTTTATTTGAACATGTTTTTCACGCTCGTCGTTCGGTGGCAATTCCTGTCCAGCTGACTTCTCCAAAGATTGCTTCTGTTGGGAATTCTTTGTTCCAAGCTACAGCGTAATTTAAAATGTATTAGCTGGAATGTTTGAAGTTGTGTCGAATTACGTAATAGTATGTGGAATTTGGATTTAATGATGCAGAAAAACAAACATCTAACAGTTTTGGTTCTTCAAATGGAGTCTTCCATACTGACACGTTTGAGAGTTAAAAAGTTAAGAGATGAAGGTTTTCAGGAAAATGCTAAATTTCCTGTCACTTTCTCCCGAAACTGGTAGGTTTTGGACATGGCATGATGATCGGTGTCTCTTCATGCTGATGGAGTTCGTACCTGGAGGAGAGCTCTTCAGCTACCTGCGCAGTCGCGGAAAGTTCAGTAACGACACGGGCCTGTTCTTCGCAGCGGAAATCGTTTGTGCGCTGGAGTATCTTCACTCTAAAGACATCGTCTACAGGGACCTGAAACCGGAGAACATCCTGCTGGACCGCGAAGGTCACATCAAACTCACCGACTTTGGATTTGCCAAGAAGGTCGTAGACAGGTAGGGGGCGGAGTTTAGCTCTGAAAGCTTTGTTATGGATGTATATGGAGAATGGGACTGTTGGAATGATCTACTCAAGAATAATCTGGAGACATGAGCAGAAATCATCTTAAGCATGTTCGTAAGTCGACTCTGAATACGAGGAACTTTCCCCGCATAAATATTGATGTAACTTTTAAACTGAAAAAATAGCCAACTTACGTCACCAACTCTGAATAACAGAAACATTTTTAGTCGACAGATTATTAGCTTCACCTACTTGGTTAATACACTCTGTGAACCTTTCATAGACCGTTGCTCATCTGTTAGTCTGTGCAAAGTATTGGCGCCCTCTGCCCTGTCTATCAGTGCAAATGGACCACTACTGAGCAGCTAATTTAAAAATCTGGTCACTCAAACCACTTCAGGAGATGCATTTTAGCCCCATTTTGCACAAGTGTAAATTCATCTGCATCTCCAAGAAACATCTGAGAAACACACCCCCTCCAAATAGCTGATGCACGTACTCCATGAAATCGGCACACGTCAGAAGGGACAGCACTGGATGTTGGTATACAAATGAAATGAGCTCATTTGCATGTTCATGCGCAGTGCAGGATTTCAGTGCAGGCTGCCTGACCGGAGACGCATTTGACTACAAAATGTAAACGCATGTGGTTAGGGTCAGGAATTAAAGCGCACATGCAGTACTTCAACAAACATCAAGAAGACTGTTAAGACTTGAAGAAGAACAAAACTAGAAATAGGTTGTTATTTTACTGAGAAATCGCAAAAAGCGTAAGAGACTGGAGACTCCTTCCATAAATGTTACGTAATCAATCTCCTTACAGAAAACTCCACCACTTTAACAAGTAAACGTTTTTCTTTTTTTAAACAAGAACATGTATTTAAAAATATATATATTATTAGGTTTGGATTATGTGGCGCGTCCGTCATACAAGTCCATGTGAAAGAGCTGTTACTATGGAAACGTATTAGAATGAGCACATTAATATAAACCTGTGATGTTACAGCCAGAACTACTGACAGAGCTGCTGTTATAGAGAATTAATCACGCACTGATATACAGATATGGAAATATGGAAACGGGTCCAAACACGTGTCTGTACCGAGGTAGGAGTGTTAATTAGAGATGGAGGGAACGAGACAGTCATTAACGCTGACATGTTGTCTCTGTCTCTCCGCTCACACTCTGTTTATCTCTCTTTCTTTCACCTACCTCCATCTTATTGTTTCCATCCCCCCATCACTTACTCTCATTGATGTTCTCCTGTTGTTTCTCTCTCTCTCTCTGTTTCTCTCTCTCTCTCTCTCTGTCTCTCTCTCTCTCGCTCTGTCTCTCTCTCGCTCTGTCTCTCTCTCTGTCTCTCTCTCGCTCTCTCTCTCTCTCTCTCTGTCTCTCTCTCGCTCTCTCTCTCTCTCTCTGTCTCTCTCTCTCTCTGTCTCTCTCTCTCTCTCTCTCTCTGTCTCTCTCTCTCTCTGTCTCTCTCTCTGTCTCTCTCTCTCTCTCTCTCTCTCT
>CM074978.1:332065-343441 GCA_037576825.1 Pangasius krempfi
ACTCTTTGTCATGTTCCTCACAGCGTTCCTGAACAGTTTCTGCAGTGAGGCAGGGAGCATCATCCTGCTGAAAGAGGGAACTGCCATTAGGGAGCACCGCTGCCATGAAGAGGTGTAACTCGGTCTGCAGCGATGTTTAGGGAGGTGGTACGTGTCAAAGGAACATCCACATGAAGTCCAGAACCCGAGGTTTCCCAGCAGAACATTGCCCAGAACATCTCACTGGCAGAGGTTTTGCAACCTGTTCTCAGTCATCAAAAGCATCAGCTTTAACGTTTTCATACTTTTCCAGCTGGCAAGTTTGGAAATATTCAATTTCAATGTTAATTCACATATTTTATTGTAACTGTACGACTGTTTAGACACTTTTTTAGGATGTGAATGAAGAGGTTTGGTTTTAAATCCTGCGAGTTTATTTTTGCTGTTCATTGCATTCGAAGAATGATATTTGTTGCAAAATGTAAAGCAATGAGTTTTTTCTTTTTAAATACATAGCTTTAAGACAATTCACGTGACTTTACTGGTTTTAGCTACTTTTAAAGATAGGATTTTTATATCATTTTATTTTGTTTGTAAATATTCATCCAGAGAACATTTTTTTAGAAATATTAATGTACTTAACATACCCTTACAAGCATTTGTTTTTTCAACAAAATTGAAGCTTTTGTTGCTAATAATAAAGGATCCTGAGTGACACACTGTTTTGTCCTGGTTATTGTAAATAACGTGGTTATGCAGTCTTAAGCTACATTTCTGTACATTACATTAAGCTATTTCCTTGCCAGCAATGGATGTTTTCAAATCTGGATTCAATTTTCTTTAATGTAGCTATTAACATAACTATTGTTCTTGGTCATTTTAGAATCTTTCTACAGTGCTGTACATCATTCTGGACATATTAACATTTTTACAAACATAAAAAAAAACATTACATTGCAGTGCTAATGTTGCATTAGGATCAGTTTAAATGTGTAAATTCAATAGAAACCTTTTTATTTTATTTTATAGTAAAGAAAACTGAAAGAACATATTTTAAATGACGAAGGCAACATGTATCCGAACGAGGGCGCTGTCTTAACACAAATAGCAGAAAAGGATTTAAAGTGATTTTTTTAAAGAGGAACACACTAGCCAGCTCTGCACACTATACACCCACTAGCAACCAGGGAGGGTTGAAGGCTAACACATGAAGACAGCCAACTAACAAACACATGGCCTTTGCATCGTCGCGATGTGAGCTCGCAATCTCCCGACGAGAGAGCAATCACTTTTCTATTCCACCACTCAGAAGCAGTTTGGGTACCTTAAAAGGATGCCCCCTGGTCGGCTCCTGCTAGCGCTGTATCAGGCACGTCCCACTGGACAGAGACCTCCGGCAGACCCAGGACCCACTGGAGAGGTTCCTATATATCTCTGTGTTTGCCTGGGAAGGAGCCGGGAATCTGTGGAGGGGGATAGGAGAAGTCTGGACCGGTTTTCCTCAGCTTCACAGACACATAAACCAGATCATCCTGGTGGTGAACGATGGACCATGTGCCTAAGCCAGGGCAGGATTTCTTTAACTTGGCTTTTCAAGAAAAAAATAAAACATTTCTCAGGACACTGCTCTCTGAAACTGTAACTTCACATATTAGTCGAAGTTAAATAAATCAAAAGATAAGCAAATTAAAGTTAATTTCCCTTTCCAATTTCTCAGTAGTTGATCTAGGTGGATGGAATGGCCTATGAGTCCAGGGCTGGAGCCCTTGGCAATATGCTGCTTTGAGCACTGGCTCATTCTATCCATTCAAAACCAGAACAGCAAGTGCACAAAATATAAAGGCTCGGTATTGTCACGAGTAACACAGAGTGAAACTTCACAATGAGATTGTGTGAGTGCAGGGTATATATGTGTGTGAGCTTGAAGAAGTCCAGGTGTGTGCAATCCGTAATTTGGTGACCGACAGTGACTGTGACACAGGAAATGGATTTTGGCTCGGCCATGTTGTGATGCTGTGGTGAATTCTGGGAATCTGAGTCAATGGCCAAGTCTGGCACTGACATGACAACCATAACAAAACAGGGTAATACAAATGTCTTCAGTGTATAGCAAAAACAAAAGAATTGGCCTTGCCGTTCCAGTACTTTTGGAGAAAAATGTATAACATGGGCTTTGCACCAAATAGGTGTAATTATGTCATCAGTCTATAATTTAAGAGAAATTAAGTTAAAACATTATCTTTTCTTTTTTTTTTTCATTTTCCCCCCAATGACTGTTCTTATATTATATATTTTCATCACAGGAACATAAATAAATATATAAATGTTATGGGGTTAAAGAAGATTGCTTAGATTTGCTTTATAAGCTTTGACATCAATGGAAGACAGGTAAAGTAATAGCACAGGTGTGACACAAACCTGCCATTTTAATTTTTTTCCAGGAATAGCCCATTTATTTATTTATTTATTTATTTATTTTAACAAAACTGGGGGGTTATGGGGGAGGACTGTTCTCTAGACATATAAATACACAGCTCACACTGATGTAAGATGTTACACGCTTATATTTAAACTGTACTTTTCACTCAGAATAGCTTGTTAATTGGAGTAAATATAGAAGCATAGTAAATAAAAATACACACTGAATTTCACCAACAAAAGGCACCGGTAAGCTGCTCTGATTCAAAAGCTGAGGGAGTGGGCATGCCTTCTTGGAGGAGTCAGAGGAGGCTGAAGATTTTGCAGGTCAATGGTTGCACAGTACCACTAGAGGGAGCCAGACCCTCAGGTTTAGGGTCACCTTTCAGAAAGGTTCCAATGGCAGACTGCTCAGTGGAACATCTAGCCCGGAACACATCACAAGCAGGAACCACTGACTCCACTGACTTAGGGGTATGGATCCATAGCTAATTCCTTGGTGCCATGATACATCCTTGTCTGACATGTGTTCTCACTTTGAAACTTTCTGAGATTGAATTATCTAGCATCCTATTGCACTCAAAAGCTTTATGGAATGACTTGGAATATTTTTGACTCCTCTCTCTCTCTCTGCTTCTAGATGTTGCATTTTATCTTTCCATGCACTTCTTTTCACTTGTCTTTGATTATATAGGTGGCCTGTAGTTGGTCTTGTAGCCTTGCAGACACTGATGTAGACATTTTCAGTTTGATGCTCTTCCTTTCGCCTATTTTTTTTTTGCCACGACTCTCCTGTTAACCATTCCATGTTCTTTCATTCTGTGTCTCCAGCCGTTTCTATGTAAATGTTCTAATAGAGTCCCAGTTTTCAATTTCAGTGTTGTTATCTTCATCTATTTTATTTTCTAATGCATGAAATAGGTTCTTTAACTCCAACACAAAAGATTTCTTTGTACATGGTGATTTGTGTTTTGCTATGTCCAGTCTTATTCCAGTGTTATTCTGTTTTGGTGCTTTTTGAAATTTAAGTAACTCCCACTAGGCAGTATTCAGCACTGCTTCTCACTCTGACATCTTGCAGTGATCTGTGCCATTTCCTGTTCATAATGATATGATCTATCTGATTTATAGTATTCCCATCTGGTGACTTCCAAGTTAACTTGTGAATGTTTTTATGGGGGAAGATGGTCCGTCCATTCACACAGTTGTTGTTGAGACAGAAAGTTATGAGATGTTCAACATTTTAATTTCTTTTTCCACACACAAACATAGCCTGGTGTTGTCTGTGCAGTGATTACAGGTGGCATTAAAGTCACTTGTAATCAGTTTCAAATCATGCTGTGGTACTTTGAAAATTGCTCTTTGTAGCTGTGTCTTTCTCATCGAAATCTTTTAAAAAGAACCCTAGAATTCACTGCAATGACCAGTTTCCTCCCATGCCCAGGCAAACCTGCCTGAAGCATCCGGAACTATGCGGGAAGGCTTCAACAGATTTCTTTCAACCTCTTAACCTGCAACAATGGACTTCGGAATGGGAAGTCCACTAAAGTGCAGCAAAGGTAAATGTCAGAAGTGGGATTCGAACCCACGCCTCCAGGGGAGACTGCGACCTGAACGCAGCGCCTTAGACCGCTCGGCCATCCTGACACACAGCCTGCGAGGCCCCTTGAGTCGTGAACCATACCCGGGTCTGATGCTGAGGTTGCCCATGCCCCGGTCTCGTGCTCATGTTTTACGTCAACAGCACCGCAAAGCAGTGTAGCTGGTTCACCATTCAACCATCTCCGGGCGGTGCTGTGACCTGTGAACATCTCCGGGCAGTCTTCTGGCAAACACAAGCTCAGACCCACTCTTCAGCATTGGAACCTGTGCTGGGAATGCTCAGTGGATTTGTTTCAATAGCTGAACATGCTTCAATGAGCCTCAGTTAGAATTCAAAGGCTGCCTTGTTCAGGTTTTACGTTAACAACACAGCAAGGCAGAATTTCTGAATACGTTTCAGTTCAGAATTTATAGGCTTAAGTTTGGGAGCCTGCTCAGGTTTTACGCCAACAACACCGCAAGGCAGTGTAGTTGGTTCACCGTGCGACCATCTATGGACGAATGCAATGCTCGAAAGCAATGACCAGTTTTTGCCCAAAAAAACTCAGACCCGGGCATGGCCCACAACTCAAGGGGCCTCATGGGCCATGTGTCAGGATGGCCGAGCGGTCTAAGGCGCTGCGTTCAGGTCGCAGTCTCCCCTGGAGGCGTGGGTTCGAATCCCACTTCTGACATTTACCTTTGCTGCGCTTTAGTGGACTTCCCCTTCCGAAGTCCATTGTTGCAGGTTAAGAGGTTGAAAGAAATCTGTTGAAGCCTTCCCGCATAGTTCCGGATGCTTCGAGCTTCTGTTTACCTGGGCATGGGAGGAAGCTGGTCATTGCAGTGAATTCTAGGACTTTTTTTTTTTTTTTTTTTTTTTTTAAAAAGAAGCTGAGTATTCGTGGCCGAGTGGTTAAGGCGATGGACTTGAAATCCATTGGGATTGCCCCGTGCAGGTTTGAATCCTGCTGACTACGTCTGAGGTTTGGTTCATCAAAGGGCAGCCGAACCTGGTGACAAGTCAAGGTATGTGGCCTTAAAGGCTGCTTCTCTCTTGGAGAGATTGGGTTAAAGTCCTGTTGTAAAACACTGTAGTGGTCTCATTTAATGCACTGCACATAGGTATTTGAACAGTGAACCAAGTTCTTTGACTGCTGTTGCGGTCAACGTAAGACCTGTGTGTGGTCCATGACGCGACTGGCCTTAAAACATGAGCACAAGCTCTGAGCATGTGCAACAAGGGAAGGATGGCCTCTAGGCCTTTGTGTGAGGATGTTTGAGAGGGCTGTAGCTCTCCTTTCAGGTCGCATCGTCCCCCGACCCTTCCTGTTGCTGTATCTCTCCAAGATCAGCTGCCCCTTTACCTATGCCCAGCAGCTGAGGCACTCCTCTCACTTCTGCTTGATGGTAGAGGAGGGGGACACGGAACAGCTCACTAACCCGTTGGTATTGTGCAAGCAGGGACTGCGGCAAGACTAGCTATGACACCATAACTGAAAGAGAGAGCCAGAAGGTAACACGGACATTAGGGCATCCTTGGTTGACAGCATCCAAACATCCACGTTCACCCCAACACACTATGCCTGCAAGACAATAAGCCCACCTCGAGGTAACAAAAGCATGAACTCATTTTCCTGCATAGTATAGTGTCAATATTTCTGAGATGAAAGAAGGCTGTCCTAGTAACATTAGCTCATGACCTTCAAATGAAAGACTGGAGTCTTGTTATTAAGACCCAAGAGAATGCTTATTATTAATGTCCCTTACACATTCCTCAAATTTATTAAGCCGGTGTCTGTCATTTGCCTTTACCGAAATTTACAAGTCAAGTCAAGTGGCTTTATTGTCATGTCAACCACATACAGCTAATTAGTATACAGTGAAAACAATGTTCCTCCAAGACCATGTTGCTACATAAAACATAGAACTACAAGAGACCACACATTTTTACATAAAGTGCATGCACAAACAGCAGAAGAATAACTACCAAAAAACAGGACAATAGGCACAGTAAGATACAGTGCAGCACTCACTATTACACAGTTATAGTAAGAAAGTGACTCAGATGACAGTTGTGCAAGAGTAACAATATAAGTTGCTGTAAATGTAAACATAAGTGGTAGCAGCCAGGTAGAAAGTATATTAGTGACTATAAAATATTGTATTTCATTTCTTAAGACTGTAGCAGCAAAAATGCAGGTAGTAAATACAGAGATGTGCAAAAATTGCAAAGAGAATGAGATGGTGTTCAGTTGAGTGCGTGTTGTCAGTCCAGTCTCTAAGTATTGAGGAATCTGATGGCTTAGGGGAAGAAACTGTTTCACACTCCCACTGAGAGGCCCAAATGGTTCAGTACCATTTGCCAGATGGCAGGAGGGTGAAGAGATTGTCCAAGAGGTGCGTGGGGTCATCCACAATACTGGTGGCTTTGTGGATGCAGCGCATGGTGTAAATGTCTGTGATGGAGGGAAGAGAGACCCCCTATGTCTCGGCTGTCCTCACTATCTGGTAAAGGGTCTTGCAATCTGAGATGGTGGAATTTCCAAACCAGGGTTTATGATGCAGCTGCTCAGGATGCTGTCGATGGTCTCTCTGTAGAACAGAGGGTGAGGATGGGGGGTGGGATATGGGTTTTCCCTCAGCCTTCACAGAAAGGAGAGATGCTGCTGGGCTTTCCTGCTTACGGAGATGGAGTTGAGGGACCAAGTGAGGTTCCCCACCAAGTGAAGACCAAGAAATTTGGTGTTCGACAATCTCCATGGAGGACAGTAGAAGCTAATACCATGTTCACAAATAACTTTGCCCAGATAGCATGTATAAAGAAAAGAGCAGTGGGCCTAAAACAGAACACACACATTTTTATAATTATATATATATATATATATATATATAAATAAAATATTAGAGAAGTCTTTTACATCTACAAATTGATGTCAAATAAGACCTGAGACAGGAGAGGGTTGTTCCCTTAACAGCTACAACATTTTCTAGTCTATCGAGGAGAATAGCATGATCAGTGATATCAAAAGCTGCACACACAAGGAGCCACAACCCTGATCAGAGGCCAGTAGTAAGTCAAGTCATTTACCACTTTAACCAGCACTGTCTCTGTGCTATGATGAGGCCTAAATCCTGACTGAGGAATACCATTCATGAAATCCATATGTAGATATGGGCATAACTGCTGTGCTACAACATTTTCTAGGACCTTGGAGATAAAGGGGAGGTTTGATATTGGTCTATAGAATATTTATATAAAAAAAAACAAAAAAAAAAACCAACCCCACAGATGTCAACCCCTGTCAGCTGTCCAACTATAGTTACTATAGTTTTTAGCAGAGGTTTGATTGCTTATGGAATTCTGTTTGAAGAAACATGTAAGGGATCTAGTAGACAAGTTGATTTTGATGAAATTAGTTCAGTCTCTCGAACAGTTAATTTTGCTAGTTTTACATAAGAATCTAGGATTATCTTCAATTAGGGTGGAGAGATACATTGATCTAGCAGCACTTCCATGCCACTTGCAATACTACCAATTTAGTTTGACGCCATTTACATTCTAATTTTCAAATGGTCCGTGTGCTAGCTTTTTCTCTCTCCAATTATTTTTCAAGTGGAGCTACATTATCTGGCATGTAGCAGAACTTTGACTCTAAGCAGTCAGTTGCCTCGTCAAGTTCTTCGGGACTAGACGGTGAGCCAATCATAGTTCATGACTCTAGGAGACTACTGATAACTCTGCAGTAGCCGACGTGAATGTACGTTTGACACGGTAGCATGGCAAGGTGCATATATTATGACCAAGACGCATTTTAAATGAGATGAGAATGATCAGAGCACTTTGGACTGTGGAAATTAGACCATTTTCTATATTTAATCCAAAATGTTAGTATTAAAGAGAGTGTGAATATTGCCCTGGGGGTCCATAAATAATAATTAGCAGAATCGACCAGGTAGATTTATTTTTTTTGCGTCTATGCATGTTATGTTGGTATAAAGAACTTCAAAGTCAACATGTTTACATCTCAGTTTTGTGCAACACCTAGATCATAAGTAACTGTGAAACCTCCTCTTCTGCCAGTTAGACGGGGCTGATGTATGTAACTGTATCCGGGAGGACTAGCTTCATGCTACATACTCATTTGGGTTAAGCCACGAGTTTGTTACACAGTAGATTAAACGCCTGATCAGAAAGTTTCATTGACAAGCACTTTAGATGCAAGTGATCTAATTTAACAGTCCTGGCATCAGATCAATGGTGCTGACTGTGCATTTGGTAGGATTTAATTTTATGTTGATTAGTTTACTAAAACAAACTTCTACAGACAGCCTCAATATGTGGGAACCTAAGTGACGACTCATTGCAGCCAGCAGACGGTCGATTTAGCCTGCTTGTCTGCTCCCTGGCCTTGGCTCTGGATTGTCACCGATTAACTAGGCCTGTTCTTAGACTATGTGCTATGCTGCAAGAAATGAGAGCAGCACCTTCCTGAGTGGGATGGACACCGTCCCGCCCTAACAGGCCAGCCTTGCCCTCAAAAGATAGTCCAATTATCTTTAAAGCCCACATTGTTTTCGGAGCACCACCTGGACATCCAGCAGTTCGGCAACTATAGCCTGCTACAAGTTACATCACCACGCCAAGCATCAGACATCACTAATTTACACACCTCTACAAATGTTACTCTTGGTAACCTCTGACTGACAAAGGCATACATTAACTCCTACATGAATAAATATCTGAGAACCTGTGCTTACCCAAGACCCTAAGATTCTCCTAATGCCAGAGTTGGGGATTACTAACTCCACCTAAGGCATAAGAAACACCACCCAACAAGCTGAATGTTCAACATACCTTAGTTGAAGATTAGTTGATATTTTAGATGGTGTGGCTGGCCCCTGCTCACTGTCTTTAGACCAAAAAAGAAGGAAGGGAAAGAAAAAAAAAAAAACAAAAAAAAACCCAGTATAGTTTAAAACACCAACACAGGCAAGAAACTCCAACAGGAATGACAATACAATCACATTTACTGAATGGATATGACCTTTCTAAACAGAACTGCTTTCAGATCTCTTTGAAGTAATGGCAGTGGGATTGCTCAAGTTTCAGACTCATTTAATCTTTTTTTTTTTTTAATAGAACAAATGTTGAGATGGTCTAATAAAGCCTGTTAAAGCAAAGCTATACTGGTTTTGTTGCTGTACTGAAAGGATTTTTTTTTAATTTAATGGAGAAAGCTGCATGACTGAGTCAGCTCAGGAATGCGAGGAGAGGACAGAAGTCTTGACACGACAATGCATCTTCAGGGATGTACAGCAGCTTTAGATTTAGTTCCAGCTGATGAGCTGCCATCCATGAGAGGCCAGCCACACAAGCAGAAACAAGTGTCTGAGGAAGGAAAGGAGAGAATGAGTTGATTGTCATCAGCATAACAGTGGTATGAAAAAAACATGATGTGGCCTTACTGAGAGAGCAAGCAGAAAGGAAGAAAAGAGGACTCAGCACTGAGCCTTGTGCAACACCAAAGGATTTGCTCCATGCAGATCATCCATGGATAATCTGTGTGGATCCCCTCCAGGTCACCTGATATGATCATCCCTCAAGGTAGGAAGCAAACCAGTGCCATACTGTGCCTCCAATACAAAGGCTTGTGATGGTCAACCACGAGACTCGCCGGTCCGTGTCAAAGGATGCAGAGAGGTCAAGCAGGGTAAGGACCAAGGCAGTTTCCATGCAATGTGCCAGTTTGAAGACAGACTGGTTAGGATCCTGGAGATTGTTCTGGGTAAGAGAAAACTGATTGTTACAGGAGATATGCAGCTTTTATATCCTGTATTCAAGAATTTGAGAGAGAGGAGGTGATACCAGTTGATGACAGGTGTCCTGTGCAGGCTCTTTGAAGATGGTTAAAACCCTTCCCATCTTGAAAAGGGCAGTATGGGACTTGGGGGCTCATTTATCAAAGTGTGCATAGAACAAGTCCTAATTTATTCTATGCGTACAAAAAATGTACCCACATGGTTTATGCACAAAAGTCTACACATCATTCATCAAGTCTGCAGATGTTCAAGTCCTTTCCCTTGAATGTGATGGAGAGGAGGTTTTGCAAAACAGTCTGGAGCACTGTCAAAGGGATGGGATTCAGTAGGCAGGTTGTAAGCTTGCTGAACAGAAGAAGCTGCAGAATCTCTTCTGTAGGAAAGCAGAGAGAGATATTAAGAAGAGATAGGAGGAGAAGGATTGTACAGTGTAGGAATAGGGGTATAGACAGAACACTATTCACCCCAGAGGGTGATTCACTTATTACAGCAGGACAGAGTTAGAAGTTACACACACACACACGAAAAGTGGAACTGATGTCTAGAGCTGAAGAAGGTCCACTGACAACCAGGTCCAGAATGTTTCCTCCATTTTTATTTGAGGGCATTTTGTTGGTCAGGTCAAAATGCCCAAGACAGGCAGGAGGACTGGTACTTGAAATCTCCAAGGAGAGCAAGTGCAGTCCCATAGGAAGCAAAGAGCCTAAGGATAATATCCAGGTCTTTGACAGTACCTAGAAGGTTGGGTGGACAATAGATAGCAATGTTAAGAGTAATAGAGAGGTAACAGTAACTTGAAATTCAAAGGCTACAATGTTAAGAGAAGATAAGTGCAAATGGTGTGAAACACCATTTCTGGGACAGTAGCAAGGCTGTGGAACTGACCAGCCAGTTTCTTGTGGAGGGCGAGAGAAAGAGAGGCAGAGAACAGAGAAGCCAGGGTCACTTGTATTCTCTGTAGTGATCTGCATCAACACCACTTGCAGGGCCCACCTACCACCAACGTTTGAGACCGAGACAACAGTGGGGGTAGATGAAGTTACTGTTAGTACAGCCTCCGTATTGTAGAGGATGCCTTCACAGTCAGTGAGATGGGAAAAGAGAAATTAGACTGAAGGCACCTGTTAGCAGAAAAGCAACAATAAGTGAAAGTAAGTGACCAAGAGTAATACTTATCCAAAAGAAGAAGAAGAATAGAGGTGACACTTAGCCAGGCAGAGGTCCAGTCTGAAGAAAAGCAATGGCTTAGTAGACAAAGAGTAACTTAGGCTGCTCTAAATGGTACAAGTACCCTACATTACACAAGCAGAATGGAGCCAAAGCACACTGAATATTGAACTAGAGTCACCCACAGAGGAAGCACTGACTACAGCTCACAAGCTAGCTGAGACTGAAACCACTCTAGACTACACACCTGAGACAACTGATTGGCAATTTACCAAGACACACTACAAAGAGAATAAAGTCACCAAAGCCAAGCAGACAGCACATTAAACCAGTTCAAAACCAGTTCAAAACCAGTTCAAAACCAGTTCAAAACCAGTTCAAAACCAGTTCAAAACCAGTTCAAAACCA
>CM074978.1:343451-355221 GCA_037576825.1 Pangasius krempfi
GTTCAAAACCAGTTCAAAACCAGTTCAAAACCAGTTCAAAACCAGTTCAAAACCAGTTCAAAACCAGTTCAAAACCAGTTCAAAACCATCACAGGGACCTACTCTTAATAAAGCTCTCTGCTTTCCTGTAGACGACAGCAATGACTGAGTTATTTAAAGAGTGTATGTGATCGCAAACAGGTGAGTCTCATCAAGTCCAGAGCTAGGGAGATGAGCTTTGCTTTGAGTGTCATGTGATTTGGGAACTGGCCGAGGATCATGGGAGTTAGAGTTCATGGCAGGTGCTGACATGACAAATAAAAGTGTAGAACCTAAAGTCAATCAGTACAAGAATGACTTTAAAAATAGATCAGATTCTGCCTCAGAAAGAACGTGAAATTCATCACACCAGACCAAACCAGACACTGAAACCAAGTAATGGTATCCTTTTCCATGCCAGTCTCCAAGTGGGGCAAAACTGACTCTGTGTCTGATTTACCTGATAAAGAGAACACAGTCAGGTCCATAAGTATTTGGACAGTGACACAATTTTCGTAATTTTGGCTCTGAATTGAAATGAAGAAATCAAGATGTGATTTCAAAAGACAAAAATTCCAATAAATTAAACAAAAATAAGGACCACAAATACAAAATTAGTAATCTTAATTAAGTAGACAATAGGGGGAAAAAATCCTTCCCTGAAAGTCAATTAATATGCTTTTAAAAATGGAAACGTCAGGTGATCACAGTAGAATCTTGTTTAGGCTAAGGGTTTGATATGGATTAAAACTTTAAAATCACTTTAAAGTACTCCTGTACTTGTTTCCTTTTCTTGTATCTTTTTTCCACTTCTTTGGTGGGAAGCGCTAGGAAGCAAGAAAGGGATGGAAGGAAGGAAATATGAAGGTGTGATTAAAGAAGTGTTTCAAAAACACTCAATGATTTCTCAGAAAGCCTTTTTAAGACGAGATGTGGCCAATCTGGCCAATCTCATTACATTCAGAGTCAGTCGAAATTGGCTGTTAGATTAAAACACACACACACACATTTAGCAAAAATATTAGATGACTCTTCTGCTTGAAAGTCTCATGCTGACTTACTCCTGTAAATCACCTGGTTTTGCTCAGTGGTGCTACAGTTATCCAATGAATCAGGATTCCTATAAAAAATTAACCAATAAAATCTTAAATCCTTCAGTTACATTATGTCAGGATCATAAGTATTTATCAAAAATGCTTTTAACAAGAAACATAAATGCAGACCCAAAGCAGAAGTCTCCCAAAATGTATTCTTTGCCTACAGAAACAACCAGGTTTTTAGATGAAATCCATGAATTCATGCAGAAATTCAGTCTGTAAACACTAAGTAGTGGAAATGATTGATTAGACTTATTTTTTGTGGCTATGTCTGTTTTGTAAGTATAAAGAATTTCAAGAGGTGAATTCATGTCCGGGTGTTTTTTAGTGAAGCCGAGAATATCGTTATAAATAATACCAACTATACTAAAGCTCTTATGACTGGGGATGTAACAGTGTGTGGTGTACATACCTAGCATTCACATGTCAGAGCAACTGTACACAAAGTCTCACTCTTCCGGAAACTGTGGTTAAAAAAGCTCTGATGTAGGTGTGTTGTGTGTGATGCTGCAGCAAAGTGAAAGGACGTGTCAGCAGCTTAAAGATGAGGAATTGCACAAATGCACGGAAATGCTGTAGATCCAACAGCTGGGCCTTCAAAAATGCATGAATGTACCTCAGTGTGGAAACATTTCCCAGAGGTCTGTTACATTAAAAACCTAAGGCTAAAGTTAGACTGAATACTGAATAATGCTTGAATTCTGCACACAGGTTCAGGCTTAGTGCTTGTAAATCTGCCATTTCGTCTAATCCTTGTATTTGGAACTAAAAAGTCCAGATGTTTGGGTCTGAAAAAGACCCTGTTTTAACTTCTTTTATGTCATGGCCTTACTGTCGACCACAAGCACATCAACTCCACCTACGCCCTTAGGAAAAACGGGACTTTTCAGTAGGTCTATAAGGGTTCTTTGGATGATTGAGATCTTCGCTTCATTAATTAATTAAATTAGTGGTTCTTAGAATGGGGTCCAGGAAGCCCCAGGGTGTCTATGAAATCTCAGCATGATCAACTTTATTACATTCATTAATTCAATTCAATTTTATTTGTGTAGCACTTTTAAAAATGGACATTGTCACAAAGCAGCTTTACAGAAATAAATTGATTCAAATTAATTTAAACCAAAATAAATTTTAAATATGCGAATTTATCCCTAATGAGCGAGCCAGAGGTGAGATGATATGAGGAAGAAACCTTGAGAGGAACCAGACTCAAAAGGGAACCCATCCTCATCTGGGTGACACCCGATAGTGCGATTATAAATAAACCCCTTCTATTATTGTGTACTACACGGACAAATAGTGCAGGTGTGCAACCAGGAAATTCATCACAGTTTTCACATGAAGTCCGGTTTGTTGAACTGATCTGCCGTCCGCTGACGGAGACCTGAGTATAAAACTGCTGGCGTCATTACTGAGTCATTTACTTATTTGGCTGGTCATTTTAATACAGGTTTAATCCAGACCTCAGTAACTGAAAAACTCTATAAATTCTGTCAGTTTGGATCTAATGTGTTGTGTTCTGTCAGTGGAAACTTACGCATTCCTCCAATAAATAGTAGGAATATTATTATACACATTTATATAAAGTTTTATATTCATGTTATGTTCAGTAAACACACTGCGCTGAGGGTGTGTGTGGAATTTATTTTACAATTAAAGAGGTCACCGGCTGCAAACGGTTTGAGAACCCCTGAACTAAATGACATTCTGGTGTCAAGTTTCATAAAGAATTTAGCATCAAAGTTCCAAAAACATTCAACCTGAAACTAGGCTTTATATTAAATCTAATGATTTATATTAGACTAGAGACTGGAAAGGCTTTTCCCAAATCCAACAGAAGATAGGTAGATCAGAAGGGTCCCAGCACACCGTTTGTCTCATTTCAGTGAACTGTCTAAGGAGAGGAGACCGTCAGGGTCAAAGGTCAATCCTCTCATCTGCGTGCCGAGACATGCCGTTAACGTCACGGAGTCACAAGCTGAGGATGAAAAGGCTTTGCGGTTGTGCAGCAGCCTTCCCATGAGACAGTGAGAATAATGACACTGCTTGACTCGATGACTTGACTTCAACCATGTAACTGCTCACGCATTAATTCAGTGGCTGTTATCAAGTTTTATACCACGGCGCTGTTAAACTCCTGAATCTGATTGTTGATTAATTTCCTGTAACAGCAGCTCTGACAACAGTGCAGATCCTAATCACAGGTTCATATTAATGCGCTCCTTCTAATACGTCATCGTCTCTATAGTAACAGCTCATCTACAGGGACGTGTGTGTCAGACCGCCACACATGTAATCTAAAGCTAATAATAAAAAACATTAAAAATGTGTTGTGATTTAACAAAGACATATAATCACGGATACAGTACGGTTTTCTGCAAGGAGATGTTCGTTTAATATTCATGGGAGGAGCCACCAGTATGCAACAGCCAATACGTTTGGCTTGTTTTGACTTCCTTCACAGCGCCTTTATCCAGAACGCATCCTCACGCTAGTTCAGTCGTTCAGGAACTAAGAGCACCATCAAGAACATTTAGTGAGCATTAATTAAAGAATATAAACATATAAAGAAAGTGAGCCAACACAAAACCAAAATTAAGACAAATAAAACTAATCAGTTCATTATGATAAAGGAAACGGCGGTGTATAAACGGAGGACGGGCCGCTCTGTCACAACGTAAACAACCGCCTCAGCTGAGGGAGGATTTAGCGCTCACAATTATTATTATTATTATTATTATTATTATTAAATATTTTTATTGGCATAGAAGTGAGTCAAAATCTCTTCCACTTCTGCCTTTCAGACTTTACCCTGATCGCTCATTTCGTGCTCCCAGCTGTCTGTGCGCTTTACCTTTTATGGAGTTTTGTGGGTGTGGCTTTGCATTTTACTTTTAAAACTTTTAAGGTTTGGCTTACACAAACATTTGTACACGACATTACTAAAAGATTGATAAATGAGGCACAATAAATGTAACTATAAATGGATAATGTGGCAGAGTGCTGTGGTATAAGTGGAATAAAATGCTTTGTGACGTGCTGTTATTGGAAAATAATCAACTTCAGGGCGGTTAAAGAAAAACGGGTTCTCCAATGATTACAATTCTACAATCTGTACAGCTATCTATATATCTATATATCTATAATCTATAAATTTATAACGCATCATACTTTTTATCCATTTATAGTTACATCTGAATGTTGTGGAATGCCTTTGACGCAAGTTAGTTCTTGTTATAACTTACGTTGCAGCAGCTATAAACAGTTTTCACCTCACAAATATAAACAGCTTGTTACACGGAAACGTTTTTAATCCATCAGTATTTTGTATTATTAATTGAAATGAAAACAAAGACACACAAATGTTACTGCAATAGTCACAGATTTTCGGATTTCTTTATTTCTTTGGGAAAGCAGGCAAACCCCCTCAGGCTAAAAGGACTCCCGTCAATCACCACTTCCTGGATGGAATTTCAGGTAGAAAAAAAAAGACAGACATTAACACTTCCCTTTTTTTCAGACCTCCTCCCACTTCCTAAAAACAGACGCACTCTGGAATTCGAGTCTGGTGGAGTCAGAGAGAGAGGGAGAGAGAGAGAGAGAGAGAGAGAGAGAGAGAGAAAATCCCAATACAAGTCTGGAGACGTTTGTCTGAGACGCTGATTGTATTTCTTTTGGCTGAACCATAAAGAAGGGAAAAGAAGAGAACAAAAGAGTCAGATAGAGAAAAACAGAGAAAGAGAGAGAGAAAGAGAGAGATCTCAGCCATGAAGCCCTGCACATGGATCGGCTCTCTGACGTTCCTGCTGTACGTTTTTCCTGCATACGCTGCTAACAGGTGGGTTTTCATCAGAAACGAGTAGAACAATGTTCCTCAGAGTTCCTCAGAGTTCCTCAGAGTTCGTGGTTTAAACCTGACACTGTTCAGCTGTGTGATGAATCTGTGGATGACGTGAAATCTAACAGAACGTCCTGCTCGATCTGGCTTTTATTTTCATTTTTTAATTATAGTGACAGGATGTATTTCCTTTATCATAACACATGGACTCAATGCCTTATGCATTACTGTCTCTGTAAAGTCAATAAAATCATTTTAGAAATTATAGTCTAGTTTTAAAAAAACATTTCTAGTCTGTTTTTGGTAACTGATTCAATCATTTACAGCATCATTATGTGCACACACTTTTAGTCACGCGCTT
Organism: Pangasius krempfi; assembly: GCA_037576825.1. Lineage (NCBI taxonomy): Eukaryota > Metazoa > Chordata > Actinopteri > Siluriformes > Pangasiidae > Pangasius > Pangasius krempfi. Next base: position 348,766 of record CM074978.1, read on the forward strand.
TCTGAGGTAAACGTACGTGAAAACACGTTTTTAAACGTTTACCTCAGAAAAAATACCTGCTAATGCTAACACCAAATACAGTATGCTTTTATCAAACTTTCCACCATAAAATGTATTTAACAAACTCTGTTTACTTTTCTCTCCGTCTTACTGCCATATTGTTTGCGTCTTAGTCTACCTTAGTAAGAATGATTAATGCTAAGGCTAATGGTTTTACAAAATACTAATATAACAGAAATAAATAAACAATATATAACAATATAACACACTTACTTACTTATGCTATCTTAGTAATGTTACTGTTGCTTTGAATTTACCTCAGGAAGAAATTACTGATCAAATGCTAACCGCTAACAACCGATGACTTTATCAATATAGTCACATATTGCAATTTCTACAGATCTACATCTTTAAGTTCATCCTATTTTCAGTTTCTTTTTTTTTTTACCTCAGGAAGAATAGCTGCTGCTAATGGCAGCACCAAATATAGTAGTCTATACTGATAAACAACTTATAATATGTGTCAGAAATTTTTATCAAAGTTTACACCAGAAAATGTATTCAGTTCTCTCTGTTTAACTTTCCCTCCATTTTACTGCCATAAATTTTACGTTAGAATACTTCAGCAAGAATAATTAATGCTAAGGCGTTAACTGTTCAAAAAGGTTTTACAAGATACTAATAAAGCAATTTTTGCGATGTTACATTTTCATATTTTTTTTATCCTGCCTTATTAATGCTACTTTTGCTTTGAATTTACCTCAGGAAGAATTACTGCTCAAATGCTAACCGCTAACAACAGATGATGTTAGCAAAACAGCAATATAGTGTCTTCAGTTTCCAACACTCTGCGTTTTTAAAATTATGTTACATTTATTGCTCCTAAATTTAAGTCTTACATTTACCTCAGGAAGAACAGATGATGCTAATGCTACTGCTAAGAACTACTATGTGATGAGCGGTTAAATGCGTTTACTCTACCTTTATTGTCATATTGTTCATAGAATACATTAATGCAGAGTAAAAGCAGCAGCTGTTAACGCTAGCTGATGATATGGATGCTAATAAAACAATAGAAAGGCAACATACTGTGGATAATTTCTCTAGAGAATCTAATGTTGCTTTGTTGACATGCTACGCTCGTATTTTAACCCAGGGCTTAGTGTTATTCCGGGAGCGACGGACGTCTAAATGTAGCGTAGCCACCTGTTAGCGTCTCATATTCTCCTCTTTACGCTATTTTGGCTCTCAGATTCCTTGCAGTACTTCACGGCCAAAATCAAGGTTGCATTCCAGGTCTGTTTATAACACGGCGACTTAAATCCCACTCACCGTCTTAAGGCCTGTTTTACTAGTTGGATACAATTTTATTTATTACCTGAAGGATCGAATGCACATCAGGTGAATTGTTCACTTCTCAAAATGGCGGATGAAGCTATTTTTCTAAGGGCAATAAAATAACTATTCTGAAAGTATAACCTTTGTCTAAAATTGTTTTCACATAGTGGGCCTCATTTATCGCATTGGATACAAATAAAAAACAAATTCGGTATCCTACGTTCACTCCTGAGTTTGCGTTAATTTCCATAAAAGGAGACTTCCTACTTCAAAACAAAGATTAAACCATTTATTTCAATGAAACACTGATTTCATTTAACATTTTGTGTGTGTAAGGTAGCTGATGCCCTGCAGTGGCTGAGCTGCGTTACTGGGACGCGCTCTTTCACCATTTAGTCATCATTTTGTCATTTTCAGATCTCTTTGCCTTTTATGGAGTTTTGTGGGCGTGGCTAAATGCAAATCAGCTGGACTGATTGTAATTGATTGTAAATTACCGCTTTAATTTATAGCCGATTGAGTTTTTATCAACGTAATCACGCAAGCGCGAAGAAAATCAGAGTAAAGCAGGTTTTAATGTGGTAAATCAGGCAGGAATTTTTAGTTTGTTTTGACCCACAAAAACATTCAAACACAATTCTAATAAAAGACAAACTGCAAATTGTAGGCGGTTAAATACAAACAAAACCAAAACCCCGGCTTCCCGAGTTAAAGGCAATGGCTGCTGTAAGGAGGGTTAGTACCACAGCGTAGTTTAGCTTTTTTTAGCCTGTAGCATTTAGCTTAAACAAACCAGCAAATGACACTAACATGTTTTAGCTAATCGTGTGACAACCTTTTGTGCGGATTTCAACAACCGGCTATTTTGCGAGTCTGGTTACAGACAGAATCGGCATGTCGTAATGACCGTAATTTTAACACGACCCTCCTCCGACCTTCATCGTTCAAAACTTCAATCACCAGTTGGAGCATCAGTTCCCCAACAGCTTTACTACAACTCGTTACTACTCGAGTTTACAACGACGCATTTCTACAACTCGGAAACACGTAATTACCGTAATTCCAACATAGCGTAGCAAACAGGCATCCGCCATCACACACAAAGTCCGATACGTTACAATATTCAACATGCACAGTACTTTCATCGTAAGTATTTTTACGGGCAGAGTTTGCTGGAAGTCATCCATCGTTATCATAACTTGTGTGTGTGTGTGTGTGTGTGTGTGTGTGTGTGTGTGTGTTTGACGCTCCATCTGTTTAATTATAGCATAAACTCAGTCAAGTCAGGATAAGCTTTATGTATAAGGCACAAAAAAACTAATAAAAGTAAAAAAAAAAGAGAGAGAGAGAGGCACATAATTCAAACTTTAAAAAATAAATATACCAGATTACTAAATAAATAAATAAAATATTAACAAATTAATAAATAAAAGTCAATGAAATAGTTTTTCAATAAATTCACAATGTGAGCATCATCCAACCCAATATCATGTTTTTGATCGATGCACACGTTAAATTTACGTTAAATTTGATCACCTTATGTCGATAACCTGCTGCTAATGCTAGATTAGTTGGCTAACATGAATAGCTTTGCTATCGTTTCTGAACAAACAGATTGTGTAATTAATAAAAAATATTGTTCGCTAAGCACTATTTTAACCCAAGCTAGCTTAATAATAGTCCAGAACGTCATGTCAAATACGAACGCAGAGAATTGTGAGAATGTGTAGCATTAGCCAAGCTTACTGCGTAGCTAGTTATCTAGCTAGCTTAGCTAATCTTTCCCAACAGTTATATCGTGTAAATATCGTCACAGTCCCGGCTGGAATGTAGCGTGTTTGCGAGAATGTGTAACGTGTGTGTTTGTTCGCATTAAAGGCAAAGCAGACAAGTAACTGTCGGAAATCTACAAGGTGTCTGTCGCTATGGCAACCGGCTGGACTGCTGCTATGGATGGAAGAAGAGTACAAAAGGCCAGTGTGAAGGTATACCGTATAAAATATAATGTATACGCTTTAAAAAGAATTGACATTTTCGTTCAAATTGGTGTTGCTTTTTTAATTTTAACGCTCAATGCGAATTTATCATTTTATCAAAAAGAATTATGTATGTAAATGCTATGTTACACAAACAAAATAAAACTGACAGTGCGTTAAAACGTATAACGTACAGGACGTTTTCAAAATTTTCATGTATTTTGCTCTAAGTACAGAGCTTCAAAGAAAAGTCACTAGATACGAGAACTTCAGACCAGGGCTCCCTCAGAGTAGCTAGCTAATGGGTTAATTAGCTGTTAGCATATGAATTACTACAGGAATCAGTAGTTCGAGCTAAAATCCTGGTAAAAATATACAGAAGCATAAAGCACTGTAGCTGGATCTAACTTTAGCTAACGTTATGTTTTCACATTAGTTAGATTAAAAGTTGTTTCATGCGTGATTATGAAGATTTTTAGCTACTTGGCTAATTGCATAGCTAAAAGTATTTTCTGTAGATTGTGTCTTTTACAAGCCTAAAGTTTGTTAGACATTTAAATTAAAATGTAGTTCGATATTTAAACTACTCGAGCTCATTCCGAACTTTCCACTCGCTAATACCGAAATCTCTTTTTCCAGCCCAGTGTGAATTCGGATGTAAGCACGGAGAGTGCGTCGGGCCGAATAAGTGCAAGTGTTTTCCGGGATACACCGGCAAAACATGCAGTCAAGGTTTGTAGGAACGTTTTTTCCCTTTAACGAACTCACCGTGAAATGGATTAGCAGTGATAATAGTTTTCACTGTTTTAACCCTGGATAAATTTAGCTAAGCAAACTCTTTCTGACTTGTTTTTCCCTTTTTTTTAATCTTTGCCATGACTCTGGATATAAACTATCTCACAGTTTATAACATTTCAGATGTTCACATAGCTAGTGCTAGTTAGCTACTATAGTGTTATACCTAACTATAGAATATAGCGAGCGATTATATATGTTTTCAATATTTTTCCCTGGTTACATTCAGCTAAGCTAACAATTTCTGACCGTGTCCTTGTTATTCTCTTATATTTGATCGAAGAATAGAAGAGATCGAAGAAATTTCAATTTATTGAAATTCAATCCACGACTTCTTTTGCTTTATTTTTAAATTATTAAATTTATCTATCTAAAAATGTAATTTTTGCGTTTCTTTGTTTTGTTTGTTTTTTGGTTGTTGTTTTCTTTTCTAAGTTTGTTTAGCTAGGAAAAAGTTTGTGTTTGTAGAATTTCCAATGAAGACATTTAGCTAGATAATATCACTAGCTAGTTAGTTAGTTAGTTAGCTATCTGAGCTATCAGTGTTTCTTTAAAATCTAAACTTAGACGCTAGCTAGTGATTGTAAATAATCAATTCCTGACTGTTTCCTTCCCCAGATTTAAATGAATGTGGGCTGAAGCCTCGGCCATGTGAGCATCGCTGCATGAACACCTTCGGGAGCTACATGTGCTACTGCCTGAATGGATACATGCTAATGCCCGATGGCTCTTGTGCAAGTAAGTGCCCAAATAATGCTTACTATATATTTCATATACATGTGTACAGTTACTGACTGTAGCTCATCTGCTGCTCTGGACAAAGTATTGGCCCCCTTACCTCATCCATCAATGGACAGAACCCACCACTGAGCAGACAATGGGCCTCATTTATCATCCTTTTAGTAAAATTGCATATAACATGTTCTTGTAGTTCAAACCGAACTGAAAAATTCCCACCAGATTTGCAAAAGTTTCACATAGTGATGTTATAAAAAATGCTAGACTTCCTGCAATCTGGCGTTGTTTTCTTTTCAAAACATGCTTAAAATTTCAAAAAGCATTTGCTTTGCTGCGTTGCCGGACAGACTCGAGGACTTGCTCTCTGGCTCACTGTCAGTACGGCTGTGAGGAGGTTCAGGGGGAAATTCGCTGCCTTTGTCCCTCAACCGGTTTACAACTCAGTCCAGATGGAAAAACCTGCGTTGGTGAGTGAGAAATTTATAAATAAGCAAATAATAAAAATTAAAAACGTCAGTCAACAAATGTTATTGCACTGCTGCTTATGCACTAACCCTTACATTTCAGGTAGCGTTTAAATATAGCAGGAAAGACTACGTAGTATAATATATATTTTCATCTTCCCTTCAGTCTTTGGGTGTGAGAAATGATCATAATAATGAACCCCTGTTAACCCTTAATAGGGGGCCAAGCACCACGGATCTTTTTGTGTTTCACTTCTTTAAATGTTGATTATTAGGGGGCCAAGCACCAAGTTGTTTTGTTTTTGTGGCTCACATTTTCAAATGGCCATTATTGAGTGAGTGCGTGTGTGTTTCACTTCATCTTCACATCCCCATGGTCTGTATGTGTTGTTTTTGTTTTCTTCAACGCAGAAAATGAATGTTTTCTTTCATTTAGATATTGATGAGTGCGTAACCGGAAAGCACCAGTGTCCATACAACCGTGAGTGTGTCAACACCTTCGGGAGCTACTACTGCAAGTGCCAAGCGGGTTACGATCTAAAATACACCAGTGGAAAATATGACTGCATAGGTAAAGCGACAAACCCTGTGTGCCACGGTTAGGAAAGAGCTAATAGCTGTCATAGTATTTTAAACCATGATAAAACGTTAAGCAGAAAATGATACGATATTGTATTGTATTTAACTTTCAGACATCAATGAGTGTCTCGCCAACACTCATAAATGTAGCCGTCATGCAGAGTGTATAAACACCGAGGGTTCGTACAAGTGCAAGTGCAAGCAAGGCTTCCGTGGCAGTGGGTTCGACTGTTCAGGTGAGAATTATGTTATTTTATTCCGTCCGGAGCTGGAAACTGTATATCTGTATAAATCAAGGTACATACAAACCTTCTGGAAAGCTTCTCGCTAATGTCTCTGAGTAAGAACGCTAGCTACATTTCAAAACAATACAGTGTCCTTCTCAAATCAGGAGACTGTTACGTATAGTCGACAGGAATAGCTACGTAATGATATTTTATCTGATTTACTTTAGGGTTTGTTATATTCCAGAAGGATCATGTGCAACCAGTAAATTCATCACAGTTTCCGCAAGACGTCCGGTTGGTTAAAATCTATCCACCGTCCACTGATGGAGTCCTGAGTAC
>CM074978.1:387365-415204 GCA_037576825.1 Pangasius krempfi
AATCCATTGTGGTGGTGTATAGAGCCAAAAATGTTAGAATTGTGTCCATGTCCCAATATTTATGGACCTGACTGTATTTACTATAAAATAACAGACTTGGAAAAGCCAAACAATTCTTACGTGGATGATTAAAGGAGAAATAACTTTGCATAGATAATTCCACTATCTTACTTTTAAAATGATTTCTCAACTTTTTTCCCCAAAATAATCTCTAAAATTACATTTCTAGTTACAAGTGCGGTTTGATGTCACACTGACATTACGAGAAAAATCTGGGAAATCAGCGATTTTTTGACCAGAAGAAAGAAACAAAGTCCAGAAGGCGTCTCGTTCCACAGAAAGCATTCGGTTTAATCTCGCTTGGCAACACGATCAGAACCCGAGCCGTGAAAACTGAGCTTCCCTTCTTCATTAAAGAAAAAAATATACTCTATACTTAGAGCAGATCCTGCAGGAAATATAAGGAGACGGAGGAGAATGTGCGTCTTGGCCAAACCGAGAACAAAAACACAATTATTCTGCCATAAAGCCCTGTCATTATCCTTTCTCAAAACAAAAACACAGTTACTGCGAGACGGTGAGATCCCTGTCATTATCTCGGTTTAAAACTGATTAAAAATTGGAAAAAATGACCAAACCCATTAGGGCTTAATATTGGCCTCTCTTAAACATAGATGAGCCAGCGAGAGCTTATCTGCCTTCTCCTTATGATTTCTTATCTTCTGGACACTGCATGCAAGAGCTAAAATATCCTCAGTGTCTGATTAACCAGGAAAATCATTCAAACTTTAACAAGATCTAGTGATTTCTGTAGCTAGCAAAGCTTCAGGACGTTACACTGTAGTTACAGGCACCGTGAACGACGACGCTAGCCCAAACGATTCAGGCACTGGGAAACGGAAGACACATTTTTCTTCTTTTTAACTCGAGGCCACTGTGGTGCGCACGCATTTCTTACCTACGGACATTATCCACTCCATAATCCCCCTTTCCCCTCGCTCAAGCTTAGCGATATATCGTGCAATAGGAATTGTTCTGTACATCAGAGACACACTGTCTGCACTTACACTCCACTTTTGTTTGGGACGTTTATTAGATTTAATTCTGAGTACTTGCTCAACAAGAAACAAGATCATAGCGGTCCATCGTGATCCGTTTTGAATATTTGCTTCGCAGAGTGTAATTTCTCTCAGTAAATGGACACTAACCAAGATCACTGAATCAGCATGCCACTAATTGCATGTTTGGAGTTTTGGATCCACTTTTCTCTGGCAACCTCTCTTGGTGTGTGGCAAGGAAGAAGTGGGAATAATAGAAATCCCAAGAAGCCAACAAATACTGCAGAAGATTTCATCCAAGACCAAAAAAAAAACCCCCCCCAAAAAAAGCCCTGAATATCTGATTCATACTGCAAATGAAAAGTGTAATTCAAAAACCGGATGTTGGTGGTATTCTTCAAACAAAAATAAAAGTTTTGAAGCAAAAAGACCTGTTTTAAGGGAAAACAGGAAACTACCCCGTTCTCATTATTTAAAGATTACAACAGGAGTTTAAAGCTACCACTCCAAGCTATGCGTTATATTTGGCTTAAGAACGAAGAACCTGCACTAAAAATTCCTAAATCCCAAAGCCGTATCAGCTCACACTTCAGAGAATTTAAATAAGTAGGGTTGCACATCAAAACACAGCTGACCTTTCAGTATCTCGAAATGTCCTTCACACATGTTCTCACGTTCTGCTTTAGTTTTCCACAGACCATTAAAGCAGTACTGAAAATAAGCTCTCTTTTTTCCCATAGACCTAAACTCACGGCCCCGTGTTCCCATCTCCACTGGCAGACTGACGCACTGAATATTCATGAAAACCAACAGCTGCCCTATTGAGCTCATTCACACCATAAATGAGCAGAAAGAAATGGATGAAAACGAAGGCAATTTCTTTTTATCCTGAATGCTAGGGAAGTTTTGGCCAAGTGCTCCGAGTGATATAAAAAACATTAAATTAGAGACATGTTTAAGCCCTTAATGTCAACTAAAACCTGAATACTTTGGTGAGACCAAAGAAGGTGGTGTGTTGAACATGACAGAAGGTCTGAACTTTAAATTTAACAACCAAAAGTTTTGCCAGGAATGAACCAAGAATCAGTCAGCATTAAATCATTAGTTGTGTTCAGGAGGATCCCTGAGTATGAGAAAGACTTTTGGGACACAATTTCCATCAGTAATGTTTATTGGTCACCAAAAAAATATATTCTACAATTATGTCGCTGTAAAATTTGAAGAGATGACTTGGGGACAATTAGACACTAATTTAAATGGTTTATTTTCCAAATTTTAAGACACTTTTTAGTTTCTTTCCATTAGTCTGTTGTTATGCTAGAACACAGTTATGGTAGTAGGCTAGCTACTCCAAAAAATGCTAACACAGATTAAAAAACAAAACAAAAAAAAAACAAAAAACAGTTCAATAAATCAGTTACGTCCATTGGTTAGAAAGTGCAGAACTATTTCGGATCCATTTGCTAGTTTCAGTAGCCTTATCATCGTCAACCATGTGACTCCTCTCTAAAGTATCCAGCTGATCTCTTTGTAGGAAGGAACACACCCACATCAGCTGCACTCTTTAGCCTCGACCCCAACTCTCTTGACCTTTGACCCCCAAATCTCTCAAGCCCTAGACCCTTTTGACAAAGCCACCGAGCTGAAGGATGTGAACCAGTTACAATGGACATCCAGCCGTGTGGGAATATTCACCACCAATGCCATGGCATCTTGGCTGATAATCATTTTATTTACCAGCCATTTATCATTTATCCCACAATTGTGCTCACCAGATGCAGGTTATGATAAAGAGAACTGTCCCTCTGAAAGAGGAATACATTATAACAGGCTAGCCAACATTCATTCATTCATTCATCTTCAGTAACCATTTGTTCCTGGTCAGGGTCGCAGGGGAACCAGAGCCTATCCTAGCTACACTGGACATAAGGCGGAAATACGCACTGGATGAGCCACTAGTGCACTGCAGGCTACACAACACGCTTGTACGAATAGCAGCACAATGACTTCGGACTAGGCACAATCTCCTTTTGAAGGCAAAAATCAACTGGCTGAGACTCCAGAAGAACAAACTACAGGATCTGGAATAATAAACAGGAAGAATCCATTGGCCCAAACATACCACTGGCTCCAAGGTCCATTGGTTTTGAGATTCCTGAAGATGCTACAGCTACAGGCGAGCCAAAGCATGCTTTTAAAAAAATAGCATTTTCCCAAACTCAGTGTCCGCTGCTTTGTCTCTGGCCGAATTCTTGTAGCCATCATATGGTACATCTGGTAAAGATGGTAGTTGTTTGGCAAACAGGTTTTGGGGCTAGCTAATGTCCTAGGATTTGTGGTGCATGAACCAGAATGATGGGTCTGCGAGCAACAAACCATTCATTGTACTGAATTATAACTTTCAGGTTTTGAATAAAACAATCCAAAACAAAAACCTGAGCTTACCTCAAACATGGTGCCAACTTTATTTTGGATTTCCTGAATTAAAATAATTTCTTCCATAGCCAGTGTAAATGATCAAATGTTACAGCTGGTAAAGGGTGTAGACGTTTGGCATGAAAACACTTCAATAGATTTCCGAAGAAGGAAGGAACCTTGGATGTGTGTTATGGATGCTACATTAACAAATACTGTTGGTTGAAAAGGTGTGGAAGGCATCCCAGAACCTTGAGTCAAGAAATTAATATAAAAACAAGGACTTAAACCCAAGGAAAGTGTCTAAATGTGGGTTTAAATGAACAAATACAGGAAGACAAGGCTATCAAGTACTAGCTAGACATGCAGTACTAGACTAACAGAAGGGACAAACCTTCGATAGATTCAATCAAACAGCGATCATTTTTCCTACAACTGAACCCACACTGTTATAGGGTGTAGATTTTTGCCACCACAAACACAAATGCACTACCAAAGAAGAGACAAGATGCTACATGCACAACTACTGTTGTCTGTTTGGTGAAAATGGTGTGGAAGGCATCACAGTCAACAAGTTAACAGAAAAACAAGCGCTTGGATCCAAAGTCAACATCGAAATGTGGAACTCAGTTAAACAAATACAGGAAGGCAAGGCTCAGAGTTGCAGAGATACAAGACTTGTTGAAACTGTATCAACAGGGGTATGTATACTCAGAACAACAGTTCTAAGAAACAGTTAAATTAGCACTAATCATGGATCTCTAATAAAACTGAAAGGGCGCTCTAGTGGAGACTGTGAGAGTTCGCCACCATGGATGTACTAAAATTTTCAATAAAAGAGTCTTACTTGGCTGATTAGGACATCCGATATCCACCCGTGATGTACCATTGTCAGATGCAAGCCAAGCTCAATTTACGTCAATGTGTATTTTTCATCCCAAACCCATTTCAAATATTTCTCCCTAAATCCTGGTACTAAAAATACCATTACATCACCTCATTAGTCATTTGATGACCTTTAGGAAAATGTGATGCTTCACAGAGTATTTGCGAGTCCGAGCCAGTGAACACTGCTGGAATTTTGGCGCAGCCACCCAAGACTCAGACAAGGGAAACTCTGAATCACTTGTAGCTCTGGGCCAGCGTAACAAAGTCCAAAGCCCAGCGTTCATACTGTGGCTTTTCTAACTGAAACCAAAGGAAGTCACTCTAGATTTAGTATTTATCTGCACCGATACTGCCGCTGACAAAATGCTATCAAGAACTCCTTCAGTCAGCAACGGAAACAAAGGAAATTGGAATCGGAACGTTTCCAGTAGAGCTCTGTTGTTGAGTTGTTTTTCAAGCAGGCACTCAGTGGTGTGGCTTGGCCGAAGAAGCTGCTGTAGAGTTTCATTTTGCGTCTTCACTACGCTAGCAGTGTGTGTGTGCGTGTGTGTGCGTGTGTGTTGGTGTGTGTGTTGGTGTGTGAAACCTTACAAATCTGCCAAGCTCTTTGGCAAAGCCCCTCTTCTGGCTCCAGACCAACAGCTTAGCTAGCATTTGATCTATCGCCTGAAAGACCACATTTCTTGGGTTTTCCTGTCAACTTGTCAAGTTCATTTCCCAAAAACAACGTTTGACATTTTTTAACAGGTTCGTCATTCTACCTGTGAGGAACGTCTCTGAGGTGTGCAGACGGAGTGTAAGAGTTCATTTTAGGCACAGGTTCCCTCGTTAATCTGACATAAAGGATTGGGAAAAGGAGCACTGTATGATCTTAGCGACTAGAACGAGCTCTGAACACGCAGACGTCTCAATTTTTTTGGGGGAAAAAACAACAACAACTGAAATTAGGTGACTGTGTTTATATTAAGATGAACTTATTTGTACTTAGGCACTTAGGCCTAGTCCACACTAGCAGATCAGTTGGAAAATGGCAATTTTCTAAAGGTTTTTTCAGTCTGTTTTCACAAAAGTTTCCCATCTGACGGGGAAAAACCGACTTCACTAGCTAGCTGTTTTTGTGGAAATAGATTATTAGCATGAGAGTTGAAGCTTTGGAAGCTTATTTGGTTGAGCAGAGGACATAGACAGACTAAAAGACTAAAGCCCTGCTGCATCGCTCTCTTTAGGCAGAGGTGAAGCGAGGGCTAAATTCCACTGCACCACTATTAGCATCTTTAAGTACTTTTTTAATTAAGTACAAATGTAAAACCTTGCCAGGGGCTACTTCTGACATTTTTTCCCACAGTATTATTACTTCCCAGTGTCCTGGGTTTGTTTCGCTTGTCCTCCCCGTGTGGGTTTTCTCCATAAGACAGCTGGTCTTAGCCATCTGTTCACAAGCACTGAGAACACCAGATTCAACTAATATTTAACGTCCTAGCATTTTTTCCCCCTCCAGGGTCGTTCTGTAACAGTCCCAAGCTAATCGATTAGCTTATTAAGAAAAGGCTGTACAGGCTACGCAAGACGTTTCCCAGTCTCGAGCATTTCAGTTCTTTATTGTGTGGTTAATGCAGTGGCTGTGCTCCCGGGACAAGCGTGCTATTGAGTTTCCTGCAGCTGTCGATCCATCTGGAGAAAAACTTCAAGCTATGTGAGAAATTCTCATCCACACCACATCTACAGCCAAACGAGCGAGGCGACGTTGCAAGCGTAATTCTTGCACGCTCTTCTTTTGTATACCGCAGCATTTCCGCCGTTCTGTCCCTCGTACCTCGTTTCTTTCACTGGAGAATTAGCACCATACGCTCCATCACATGCAGTGAATCACAGTTGGGTTATGTAACGTGCTTACAAGCTGCTTTTGGAGAATTTAATTGGGGAAAGTTCACTGAGAATAACCGAGAACATGTGCTTTTCATAAAGCAAGCTGATAGCTGCGGCCCTGAACGAAATACTCAGGAAAGACTAAAAGCACAACATTTTCAGAGCTCTGTTTAGGGTGTGTGATGATATATTGGTATGACTGTCCACTGCGATGAGGAAATCTGCAACATCACACTGCTATTGTGATTTTTTCTATTCGTTTGTTTTTTAAGAGGATCTTCCCAACGGACAGAACTCCAGCGCAGTCATATGGTTTGAATCATGCTAATTCCGGCTTGCTGAAGGTCAAGGCCGCCTTGCTGAAAGCTTTCATCCTACTTATAGGTATTTAAAATTCAGTCCGTGAGGTTCGGCCGGCATTTAAAGCCACATACATCTCGTTTTTTTTTTTTTTTCCCATTCGGGATGCAAATGAAGAGCTGGGCTTGATCAGTGTGGCTAGGAAGCAGTTTTAGTCAAGTAGCAGCAGCAGAGAATGAGTAGAGAACAAAGAGCCGTCTGTAGGAACTAAGTGTCCTCCGTGGGCGCGGTGCCAAGAAGTCAGAGCCTTCAAAACTCGTTTTCAAAACAAAGGCTGCATTTTCAGAGTGTTTTTAACGTGCTCTTAGTGACTTGCCTTCTCCATGTCCCCTAGTGCCATTTTAATATTAAGTTTAAGTGGCCACTTGCAGAACAACAAGGAGCGGGTTTTAAAGATTTAAAGATTTATGTTTTACCCGACGTGACTGGGAATTGCACCAGATCGCTCTGATTTCTGCTCCTGAAGTATTCACGTGTGCACGTGTGCACGTCTACGGTGACTCGATCCCTCGCTCCTCCAAGCAGGGAGAAAAAAAATGCATTAAAACTGATTTCCAATAAAGTTCTTCAAGGAATCACTTATCTAAAGTAGAAAGTGTAGTGTGTGTGTGTGTGTGTGTGTGTGTGTGTGTGTGTGTGTGTGTATGTGTGTGTGTATACGGGGTTTTACGGTAACCACCAGGAGCTTTGAGGGTAAAAAACTAGCCACTTGTCTGTTTTAGTTCAAACACTAGAAAAGTTTACAGTTTAAATATTTACAAAAACAATGTTTACAAAATGAAATAACTGTAATAATTTTTTAAAATTGTTCAATAGTCTTCTTGTGTGTAGCAATCGTAAAGCATGTCACACACACACACACACACACACACACACACACACACACACACACACACACAAAAAAGCCATGGCAGAAACCCAAAGCTGCTCATCATAATGAGAACTCCGCCCCCTCAGTGAAGCACGGTGGTGGTAGGAAAGCGGAAAAGATTACAGTATAAATGTTTACTTTCCTTCTTCTTTAGGATTTACGTACAGCATTAATAAGAAAGTGTGCGTGAAAAAGCTTCTAATGTCTACATCTGAACTAAAACAGACGAACCGCAGATTATTTTCCGTGTAGCTAATAGACTTCGGACGAACAACATAAATCAGAAGACACTGCAACTCGGCGTAATTTCCTTTTCAAAGTGGTGGATGAAATTACTTGTGGAAGCTATAAAATGATGTGTGATGATAATATAATACTGCTAGCTATTTAGCACACTAGCTAGTTTATCGAACGCTGATATGACTTGCTCCCGGCTGTACACTCGTGTGATGTAGACGATACGCATAAACTTTATCATTTTTCGCAGAAGCTCAAGTCTGCTCTACGTAGTGCTGGTCTTTCTTTCAGATGATATACGGTAATATCACGTAGCTAGTTAGCTAGCTTGTGTCTCCCAGTATTCTGGAGAATAAAAAAAAAAAAAAAAAGAAGAGCTCCCTGTCCTTTGTGCTCTGCTGAATATAATAAGTTATATGATAAATCTGAAATCCAAACGAATCAGGCTGCACATGTGGAAGATGAGAAACACCGAGAGCCAGGCCAAAAGAAACAGCGAGTCGGTTTGTGTTGTGAAAGAGCGAGAAATAATTGAAGAACTGACAGGTTGCTTTTCTGGCCAAGTAAAACACACTCCTCGCTCGCAGCGGGCTTGCGACATCAGTGGGTTCCAGAGCAAGAGAAACGTAAACTAGCTATCCTGTTCTTTTCTGTCGAACAAAGTTGTTTAAAAGATTCCTACAGCGCTACTCATATTATCAGAACGGGTTAAGAAGGTTTTTTACTGCTAGGCAAAAAGTGGCTACTGGCTAATATGGCTAGGGTTCATCTTCTTAGCTAGCAACTGCACTCCTATATGCTTAAACAGTTATGCCTTTTTAAACGTAATAAAGATGAAACTCATTAGATAGATGGAAACAGCAATGGATTGGAGCTGTTTATTGAAATGCATGAGAAACCTTTAGCTAACGTAGGCTGAAGTGAAGCACGGTGGTGGGAGCATCAGGTTAAGCATTACCCTTGTGCTCTTGGCTACTTCTCGGACTCTTTACCTGGTCTTTCGTGGACAGTCTCCTCTAGGCTGAGTCACACTTCTGCCATATTCGTTCCATTTTTAAATAAAGAACTTCCTGTCGCTCCACAGGATATGCAAAGTTCCTGTATGTTACAATGTTTTTTTTTTGTTGTTGTTGTTTTTTTTTTTTGCTGTATGTATGTTCAGAACAGAATTCCGACATGGAGAAGCCGAAGTTCTTGAGAAAGTTCTCGAGTGGAAATTATGAATTAAAGATCCGTTCAAATGGAGTGTGGAAAAAAGTTTCTCGTTTCCTGTCCTGTGGGTAGTTACCGTTTCCTAGAGAAACAATCAAATGTCAAGGTTTTGAAATATTCATTAAAATATAAAAGAAAAAATATCAGATCGCAACATGTTCTGGGTAAGTTGGGCTCTAAGGAAGTCATGTGACAACCTTCAGGACGACCACGAATATTCAACAAAGGGGAAGAAGTAAAGTGGACCATTAAATAAAAACGGTACTGGAACGGAGCCTGGGACCGTTGGCTAGCTGTGTTTCCAGTGGTGCCGACTCCCTCTGAAATTTACGGAGATTCCTGGACACGTCCTTGAAAGCACAGGAGGCGAAATAGATGGAAAACGAAAAGATCATATCAAAACATAAGCACACACTGCCTTAGAGGAGGGAAAAATAAGTTTCTTGTACTGGGAATTTTTCATTTAAAGATTACAGTTACGTCCTGCTCAGCATCAGGGCTCACACACTTCGCACCTGCATTAGCCTGGCTTGCTCACTTAGTGATATGAACTTTACTGGTGTGTTTAATTAGCACTCTGGATTTCTTTGCTAAGCCTCCAAACTTATGTCCTAGACTAACATGTTAGAGACTATCCAATACTGTCCCAGGCTCAGATCCCGTGGTACCTGGACAAGAAGGGGAACCAAATTCAGCACAGGTACTTAAACACAGCACAGAGGTAGAAACAGCGAGAGTGAGGAGGATCATGGGTAATTTGCCAAGCCGAGCAGGTGGAAAAACACGTTAGCTGTCAATCTAGCCAGCCCAATACCTTAACCGCTAACTGAGTGGTAGTTAAAAAGAGCACTGATGGGGTTTGACCCGTATCGCTGCCCATATTCCTCTCTCACACACACACACACACACACACACACACAAAATCTGCTTTTGACCCTTTTGGCTTCCCACTGTAATACTTCACCTCCTCAGTCTATTACATTTATATAAGTGCATTCCTGTGCCTGTGTGTGTGTGTGTGTGTGTGTGTGTGTGAAGCATTATATCACCAGACCAGGACTTTCTGGAAATGCGTGGGCGGAACAAAACAAAGCATCTGATGCTGACTCTTTATGTTTCCACAAAGAGAGACATGAAAAAGTCTGTGTGTGTGTGTGTGTGTGTGTGTGTGTGTTCCAGTCTGTCCATGACTGTGTGTTTGCCTGTCATGTTGTTGCCCTTCTTCTCACACACACACACACACACACACACACACACACACACACACACACACACACACACACACACACACACACACACAGAGTTCACATATGACTAGTGAGCATTTTTTTGGAAATTGGCCCAAAGGCTACATATTCATCCGTCCCTCCATCCCTCCGTCCCTCCCTCCATCCGTCCCTCCATCCCTCCGTCCCTCCATCCCTCCGTCCCTCCAGCTCTTATTTCATCTCCCAGTTCACAACGATGCTCTTTGTCACTTAATAGAGATGAGGGATAAAAACTAAAAAAAAAAACCAAAACACAGAGCTGTTGTGGAAGGAGAGGAGGAAAACACGGGTTTAGAAGAAAAATATTTTTAAACCGAAGTCTATTACAAAAAGGAAACACTACAGTGTGGTCGCTGGGTTACATGATTCCACACGCTCATGGTGTCGAACTGTTAGAAAGCGTGGAATAACACACTCTGTGTTGTGCTGTTGGAGTAAAATAATCAACGACAGCGTGGTGCGATGGAGACATTCCTTTTAGTCTTCTGACAAAAACACATAATCGATTTAAACATATTTCATGCTGCGTTCATGACCGAGTGGAACCTGGTCGGTTTCTCACTTCCCAGTAAGAACGATCAGTTTGAACAGCTCTCCAAGTCGTCATTCCTACTCGGAAAGTTGGAGTTTTTCCAGAATTTTGTATTTTTTTTTAAATACTAGATACTAAATTCTAGCTTTCCGCAATATTTTCTTTTAAAATCAAACTGCTTTTCATGTCATTTTCAGCACTTTTATCAGTGAATTATCACATCCACTTTAAAAATCAATGACACACTTAGCAAACTTTAATTCCAGGTTTCGTAGACGGTGATGAAAGACGGCTTTAAAACTCTTAATGCATCTCTGTTCCCGAACTCAGACCGCAGTGTTCGCGTGAACGCTCTAATGGAGTCGAGACTTGCAAAATTCCGAGGTTTTTGCGAACGCAGCATTAGTCTTTTGGGTACCATAATTCAGGTCATCGGGTATGATCATTCTAGCTAGCTTTATATTCACCGAACGTGAAGACGCTACACTGATACGCATTTTTAAATCACAACAGAACAACGTCACTGCAGTCAAAAAGGGCGCTGATGCTACCAAACATGTGACGTGTGTTTCTCCGACTTCCTTTCCAGGCTTTCAGCTCAAAACCGCATGAAAACAAGTGGATGTGGAGAATCTCTGGGATTCATAAGGCCGCTCGACTGTCGAGTTTTAAACAAAGAAGCGAGCCGAAAGCGCGAGTCAGTACAATAAATCAACTGATCAGACGCTAGCCAAACAAAAAGCATGTGATTATCTTCAGTCTTGGACTGGCTGTAAACAACGCGGTGAGGGAGTGAGTAAGATTTTCCGAGACCCCGCTGTGTCCAGAGTTCATGCTGGACGTTTTCTCAGCACGGAAAAGTCCTCACGAGGAAACACATGTCACTCGGATACGCTCGGAGAAGCCCACGATTAGCACAGCAGTCACAAGACAACAGCGCTAATCTCCGGACTTGGACTGATTCAGGATTTCCAGTGAAGGGAAAAAAAAAAAAAGAAATGAGCACGA
Organism: Pangasius krempfi; assembly: GCA_037576825.1. Classification (NCBI taxonomy): domain Eukaryota; kingdom Metazoa; phylum Chordata; class Actinopteri; order Siluriformes; family Pangasiidae; genus Pangasius; species Pangasius krempfi. The sequence goes on from CM074978.1 coordinate 399,081, forward strand.
ACACGGCTGTGTCTCAGGGGGATGTGCTGATAATCAGTTAGACAGCAGAATCGCGATGTTTTAGCATCAAGAACACGTCAAGTGTTGAGGATGAGGACAGCTGCCTTCTCAGGGTCCTTCAGTGAAAGATGCACAGATTGATAATATAATATCGTAACCTGGGATAAGACGTTTCAAGGATATTAATCCTTCTTCTAAAAAAAAGGGTTCAGGAGCAAATTCAGAGGACTTTAGCTAACAGCTTACACACTAGCTGTCAGAGTGAGGAGGAAAGAAAGGGGAGAAAGACAAAGACACAACTTGAGAGAGGGACACACACACACACACACAGTGAGAAAAAAGAAAGCAGGAGGAAAGAATGACAGAAAGAGACGCAAAACACACACAGAGAAATACAGAGAACTATAATGAAACACACACACACACACACACACACACACACACACACACACAGAGCTGCTTTCCCCATCTGGCTCACAGTCCTCTTAAAGCCCTAAAGCCTTTCTAAACCTGCTGGAAGTCTTTATGAGGCGCCGCTCACGTCCCAGAATGCCTCAGAACGCAGAAGGACAAAACACACAGCAACAACCAGAATTCCACAATAATTCTTACATTTCTTATAATTCTTATAATTCTTCGTGTGTGTGTTTTACTATGTTACTATTCACACATACAGTAGCGGTGTGATGTTTCACCCCCGGCTTTACCCCAAACCCCCCGACTGTCCTCGAGACGGATTCGGTGATTTGTTTCACTTCACACAAACATCACAGATGATCCAAATTCAGAGTCAGCAAGTCCAGAAATAAGTAAAAGAAAATCCAGAACCTATATATCCTGAATTGTAAACTGAACAAATCCAGATTTAAGAAAGAATCCAGAATCCTCTACGGCAAATTTACCATAAATCTGGATTTAACAAATACAGATTTAAGAAATCCAGACTGAGGAACCCAGAAGTACCGAATTCTGAAGGACCCAAATCCAGAATTAATGAAAGCAAATCCAGAATAAACAAATCCTGGATTTAAGGTTAATCAGAACTACTGAATTCAGAATGAAATGCTGAACGAACAAATCCAGAACAAATCCGGAGTTTATATTTACAGAGTAACCAACAAAGGCAAAGGTCAGTGGATCCAGATTTAAGAAATCCAGCCTGAATAACCCAGAAGTAGAAAATCCAAATACTGAAGGAACCAAATCCAGAATTAATCCAGAACAAACAAATCCTGGATTTAACAATTCCAAAAGCTGAATAAACAAATCCCAAGTTATCGAATTCAGAAAGAAATGCCGAAAAAACAAAGCCAGAATTACCACAGGTAAACCGAACAGATCCAGAGTTTATATAGTTTCACATTCAACAAATCCAGATTAAATAAGTGCTGAATGAACAAATCCAGAACTACCAGATCCAGCTGTAAGGGATCCAGCCTGAATAACTCAGAATGACGGTGTATCAGGAAGGAACACACCTAGATGGTGAAGTAAGAGCTTTATAATCTGTGCAGACATTTGGGATTCAGATCCCTAACCCGTTATGCAAACTGCACCACTTAGGGAATGAGAGAACACTTCTACACTTCTTCTTTTTCTTCTTGTTGTTGTTAACGCTGCCTGAAGAGGAACAGAGGAATTTGCAGGTTGATCATCTCGGTATTGATTTATAAGCAGTGGAACTTTTCCGCCTGAGTGCTATGAACATCAGGACTCCATGCTATGAACAGTTACTGCACACACAAGCACTATGTAGTGACTTCATGCGCAGACTTCTGCATAAAGTGTGCATTGCAATCAGTGTGTGTGTGTGTGTGTGTGTGTGTGTTTCATAATCGCGTTATTCCATCTTAACTTTGATCCGCACAATGCAAACAAGCCCCCAACCCCAGCGCGCGCACATGCGTCATGCACAACAAACCGCAGGCACTAATGCACTAAAGCACTAAAGCACTAAAGCACTACAGACGCGCGAGAGCCGTTTCTATAAACCTGTACATACCCATAGTGGCTCCTCTGATGTCTCTCTGCAGGGAGGGAAAAGCACAGCGAGCAGCAGCCTGAGAGAGTGTGTGTGTGTGTGTGTGTGTGTCTATTTGACATACAGAACTGGAGCGCGCTGCTTTAGGAGGACTCCCTCTGACGTCACACGCAGAGCCACGCCCACTCCCTGCTCACGGCCTGCAGTGCGTCACAGAGGCGCCAGAGGGCGCGCGCCGCCACAGAGTGTTTAATATGGACACCTAATACTCTTGTTTTGTTTTGGGTTTTTGTTTTTTGTTTTTTTTTTTGTTTTTTTCACATTAAGCTACTGAGTGAGGTGTAAAACACTCGGAGGCTGTGGTGCAGTTCCAGGAAAATGATTACCGCCAGCAGGGCGGCGTGATGACGCGGAGTCACCGACTACGCTTTACACGCAAATCAAATTCCGTTTAAGGTCTTTATTTTCCGAGTACGATGTTTATATGCGTACAGGCATCGGAATATTCCTGTATACGTGGTTGTTGAGCGTATGCCCGAGTTGCCGTACAGCTGTGAGCACCCACGATTCACAGTAAAGAGCGGTATGCGGTAGGTACACATGAGGTAGAGGATTCTGTGAGACCGGAATCCAAAACTACATGAGGGTCTTTCTAGCACAAGTCTATCATCATCATTAATAATCACATCATCAATCCAGACAAACAGTAAACACATAGCAGGCATTGATGTTGATATTGATATTGCTAGCTCTAGTCTCTAGGTATGTACCTTCAGTTATTTTTAAAGCTACACTATATTCACATTTCCACGAAATGTATACTTAATATTACGACACTAGCATTCACCAGACATCTGAAAGTCATTTATATTGCACAAGCAAGACATGAGAAATAGCTCTTTAACTATTTATAATGGAATAAACATATTTGGAAAGCTGTTTTTTTTTTTTAATGTATATTTCCAGACAAAACCTTAGGAAAGGCCTCACTGAGGTTTCCTTATGACACGAACATCTGTTATGGACATTTCCTGGAGTTGTGTTGTGGGGGTTGTGAAAAACACAGATGCACACTGCACGCACTTTCTGTCCCAAACCAGCTCAGGCGTGAGATAAAACATATAAAGGTCAACATGAAGGATCAGCCAAAAGAAAGAAAGAATGAGGAGGTAAAAATGTTCTAGGAATGAGACAGAAGAAGGCATTAACTAATGACACACGAGTCTAATCGCACACGGTGCAGTGATGGAGTGTGTAGTCACAGAGTGGTGAAAACAATCTGCACATGGAAGGCATAATGGATTCTACAGAAAAGAGAGAGAGAGAGAGAGAGAGAGAGAGAGAAACCCAGGTAGTCGTATGACATATTGGTTTTAGGGTTACAGAAACCAACACATAAACAAAGATATGCTTAGTAGATACTATGTGCTTCTGTCTGCGTTTAATACAAGTAACCTGGTAAAACATCGCAAACATAAACCTCAGTGCAAGGAGGTCATGACTAGCAGCGCACAACAGCAACCAACACTGCAGCAAACACTGGCTAGGCGAGAGAAAACGTCTACAGACATGTTGTTCTTGACGATCAGTCGCTATCGGTCATCGACAACGAGGGATTCTGACGCAATGAAAACAACAACGTACTTTACCTACAGCTATACAGAAGCACTTCTCCGCAGTGAAACAAAACACGCTCCTCTCCACTGCAACCCTAGCTCAATCCAAGCTAACTAACATAGCTAGATAACACACTTCATTTAAATAAAGTCGCTAACGTTATAAAGACCGAGCCTATTTGGAATCACCACCAGAGGCCAACACCTAAAGATATGTGTGTATTTTACAAGAGGTAACAAGTTCAGCTGCTTTGTGTAGGCAGATTGAGTTACAGATGTTCTCCAGGGCCAGGAGTGGGATTCCAATGAGTTACTGAGGACTACTGATAACCCACGGTAGACCTTTCCTGTCAGCAGTTACTACACCAAATTGCAGGTGCTGATATACTCTGATATTCATGGTGCCATGGTACAACATCAAGCCGTTAGGGTGGGGCAGTATTGAGGAAACAGACGATGCGTTGATCATAAGGTTTCACCATGCCCTGCCTCACTGGAGCAAGCTCAACCTCATCCATATCTAGGGGAGGACAAGTGGAAGCTTGCCTTCTTGACAAAAATGAGGTTCTATAAATATCTGGTTATCACGTGGTCAGTGCCTTGTCTCTGTCCCAGCTCTTTGTCAATATCTTCATGGACATGCAGGTTTGTTGTCCTCTACATTCTGGTGTAACCATAAACCTGAGTACTTGAGTCACGTCAGGGTCGTGCTGGCAAGACTGCTGGAAGTTGTTCACAAAGGCTGAGAATATTAGATTCAACTTTATTGTCATTGTGACGAGTACAGAGCCAGTCAAACGCATTGTTTACACATATCCCAGCTTGCTAGGAAGCTGGGGTCAGCCGTGATACACCGCCCCTGGAGCAGAGAAGATTACGGGCCTTGCTCAAGGGCCCAACAGGGGCAGCTTGAACCTCTGATCTTCTGATCTGTAACCCAGAGCCTTAACCATTCAGCCACCACTGCACATATACATGGCACTCTGGAGCACATCAGGTGATGTCCAGTATCCCACTCCTTGCCACAAACACAGAAGCCAATGATCTTTAATGCCTCTATGATGTTAGATCAAGAGACACCATTGTCTTGCCCACCTGCTTGGTTGCTCCACACTACCACAGCAGCTGAACTATCCACCAAGCCACCCGTAAAGTTCATGGCAGGGGCCATTAGGGCAAGCTTCTCACTTAGGCACATACACTAGCAGCTTAAGTGCACCCACACTGGCAGCCTAATTTCCAGTCTTACGTGCAAATATATGTTTCTGTGAAGCCTGGACTTATTCTGCCTGGAACGTTGGAGCCTCTGCTTATACCACAAGAGTCCTGGTCGTGTGAGGCCCATGCTGCTAAAGGATCCGTGTGATACCGCTGCTGTGTTTGATTTCAACCACAGAGGGGCATCAGTGTGTCAAATCACAGGGAGTGAAGAGAACACACACACACACACACACACACACACACACACACACACACACACACACACGTTTGTCTTACTATCCTTGTGAGGACCTTCCACTGACATAATTATATTATGATATTAGATATTCCTATTCTGTATTCTAATTATCCCAATTATATTATGACATTCCTGATATTATTCCTGATATTCCTTTCCTTCTGCCGACACACCAACATATAAAATTGTTCAGTTGTTATGTCACTGCATATTTCATATAAATGCTCATACACCTACACTCCCCACTGCTGTGGTCTCTTAGCGACTCATTCAGTGTGTGTGTGTGTGTGTGTGTGTGTGTGTGTGTGTTACACTCCTCATCATCTCTCAGCAAATAACAACACACTCCATTTGGGACTTACATTAATGAAGTCTTATGGAAACACACGTGATTCAGACACGTTACACACTCCTGATTTCTGCGAAAGACATTTTACGATTCGTCCATCACGAGAATCTCCGATCCTCTTATTGATGTTCCCATGGCCTTGTTACCATGGAAACAATGTTTACAGCCCTACGGCGGGCTAAAAATGACTTGTGTGTGTGGGAGACGAGACAAGAATGTTACACAAATGCTGTTGTTTTTATTTTTTTGTTGTTGCTGTTGTTGTTTTTATCTCATATTTGTTGATTGCGGCCATGGATTAAATTTGGATTTTAGTGATATACTTGTAACCAAAACACACACTACACTATAGTATATCATGAGAGGAAGTGTGTGTGTGTGTGTGTGTGTGTGTGTGTGTGTGTGTGTGTGTGTGCTGGTCTCCACTGACATCAGCAGCCGTTATTTTATACCCTGTTGTTACTCTCAGGCTCAAAATGACATCTGATTTGTGATATTTATTCAGTTTCTGATACTTTATTTGTACAGATAATTCTGATGAAGATTTAGATCACATGCGCGAGACACGACATGAACAATGGCGGCATGATAATAGGTGAAGCAGGAAGAAAACAGGCACTGGGTTGGGGGCTGATGACCAATCATTGGCTGATCTGAAAATCCAACACTGCATAATAAAACGCAAATCAAAGTTGTTGCTTTTGTTGTTGTTGTTGTTGTTGTTAATTAGATGGTAGTGTAAGATTTCATTAACAATTTCAGCCCAAGAAGAACAAATGACCGGTCATACGTTTGATCTGAAAGAGTCAAATCTTATTAAAGAATCTTATTAGCTGACGCATTTATTAGTGAACTGAATCACATGATCGGAGTTCCCATCACTACTGCTAATCAACAGCTTTTGGCCTCGAAGCTGCCTGAGAAGAAGGGAGGCATTGGCTTGAGGGTGCAGCAAATGAAGTCCCATCAGGACTCTTTTTCAATTTTACGCTCACAATTGTATAGATTTTGCTCCAATCATTTGAATGCTCAAAGCGTACGTGTTCACATCGATACGTAGGGCACGTTTTGGCCCTACGAGTTTAATTTGTGGCTAGACGATAGCTGAGCACAGGCAGATTTGGCGGCACGCGACCTAGCTAGGCAACGAAACATGAAATACGTTTGAGTGTATAGCCAGAAAATACTGTTAATATCATTTAGACAATCCATTAGGTTCTGTAGCTAGGCATGCGCAAAAGTGAGTCCTAGCTACATATGCCTAGCTAACACGGAAAACGTTATTAGAACTGTCAGTATTTAGTAAGTATTTAACAGAGTCTAAGACGGTCAGACTCTAATGTTTCACAAATAACTTTCCTGCGATGTTTGCTATAAGAATGGTTAGCTTTAGAAACTGCTCACGCTCACAGTTACGCTAAAAACTAACGTTACGCAAATGTTCACGTTAAACGTTTAGAATACCTGGCAGATGCTTTTAGCTCCTGGAATCACCGCATCGCGCTAAATGTTTTACAAACTGTTCACGGGTTTTTCTACAATCTCGTGCTTTTGCCTGTGGAACGTTTTTCACGTGATTTAGAGGGTGAGAATTAAAAAATGAAATATTCACATCGAAGTAGCTCACACATCATATAAATTGAGCAGAACGTGTATTTTTTTTTTTTTTACGCTGCATTGATCATTTGAGAACACAGCTGTCACAGTGTGTGTGTGTGTGTGTGTGTGTGTGTGTGTGTGTGTGTGTGTGTGAGTGAAGAAAACACTGTTAGAGTGAGAGGAAAAAAAAACTTTCTACTGATCTTGTTTTGCAGAAACATTTACGCAAGACATGTGGTGTTTACGAAGCTCCAAAATCATTCGTAACTTAGTTAATTACATATTAATGATTTGAAAGAAAGAACAATCCATACATTAGCCTTTAAATTAGGACAAAAGTATTGGCGCCCTATGTGTATATGTGTAATGGCTCGTTTTTTGTTTTTTTTAAAAAGAAGTTTGTAAATGAGTAAAAGGAGCTTTAGTTATTAAGCGGTCGTGGAAGACTGCAGCAGTGCATGTCATCTCACTGAGATGTGAAATTATGATGGAACAGCAAGTGCGTTGCTTTTCCCGTTTCCTAATGTTTTTCGATTTTCACTTAAAAAGAAAATTTGCATGAAAAAGTTAAAATTTAATTAAAAAAAAAAAAAAAAAAAGACATACTGATGTTGTTTGACACATAGCCTTCCTAATGCGTGTGTGTGTGTGTGTGTGTGTGTGTGTGTTGACTCTAAGAGACGACTCTAAGATGGTAGCTATGAGGAGCACTGTGTTTCCACAGCAACCAGAAGGAAGAGGAAATGAAACAAATATGAATGACTCCCTGAAGGAAACACACACACACACACACACATTTATTACACAGGGATACTCACCGAGACAGGAAAAAACAAACAAACAAAAACAAAAACATGGTCCCCACAAGGTCAAAACTGTCACACATTCCTATCGTTATGGGGCATTATAAAACCACACACACACACACACACACACACACACACACACACACACACACACACACACACACACACAGAGTCAGTTTCACCATTAAAGTAAAACCACATCCATTCACACATTTTATATGAAAATAAAATAAAATTCAACTCTTTAATTTAAAAAGAAATAGGTGTGTTTGTATTTGGAATTACTGCCTCAGAGACACAGGATGTGAAAACAAAAAAAAAGAAAGAAGCTAAAATATCATTTTCTCTGTCAGGTGAACTGCAAAGAGGCATTTCTGTAAGAAATCCCACATAATGTTTCAGTATATGAATTGGGTGCAGATGCAAATCAAACCAGAGAGCTTGCAGGTATCACACACACACACACACACACACACACACACACACACACACACACACACACACACACACACACACACACGTATGAAAACAGCAGTGGGGGAAAGAAAAGGTTTGGATTGCTTACTGCTGGAGCATAATGGAGGAAACAGAAGGAGAAAAGGCCAATGAGATACAACCTACGGAGCTGACACCTCGTATAAACCACAGATAGGAATTCTCCTAGGAATCGTTGCAGTTTTGTAATATTTTGGACTAGAGGCCGTGAAGTCACTGTGATGACCTCAGTCCATTCTTATTTTAACATCTTATTTTAATCAAGAATGGAGCCATGATTTATGAAACTGTACATTTCTCTCATTTGATGTATAGCCGATTGTCAAGGACCGTGCCATGCATAGTTAACCCTTTAACGTCTTCTTGCTTGGAAGTTGAATAAACGAGGACGTCGTCTATACGACTAGAGACGACCTACAGACTACATAGATTAAGACAACGCAGTTAAAATACTTATAAAGACCTGGAATACTGGGGGAGCATTCACCAGGCCATGAGACAGAACCAAATATTTTGTCACGTCGTTGAATCCTCTGCAAATCAGTGCAGGGTCTGAAACCAGCCATGGTAGGCAAGATGGAGGGATGAATGTACCAAGGTCAGAGCTTCCTTCACATATTCTTCCCTAGCTCAGGTTTCAGCCACTGACAGGTAAAGGTGACCCTGTGGGTAGTGGAAATCCAGGTAAAAAGGTCTATATCTCAGAGGCTTTACTGAGAATCTCAGTGAGGTCAGAATATGCAGTAGGAATTTACACTTATGACATGGAACTGAAAAGGCCTACATTGTGACTGGTCAGTTCTCCATTCCTGGCTATGATCAATCAGTCAGGGAACTCTCAGAACTACCAAGAGATTTGGTGCTCAGAAAGGACATGGGGTCAGCGTGGAGGAGCCCGGTGCAAATGGTACTTTTCTTTTACCCAAAGGTACACCATCTAGAGCATGGAGACTAAGGGACTGTTAAAAAGGGATGGCTGGTAAAGTGCATTTCCATTTTCTGAGAGAGAGGTGACAGCCATGCTCACCTGGGTCACGGAGGTATTCTGAGGGCGAAACTGGTACTCAATAACGTCCTTTTCCTCCCTCACTGAAGATACTTTTGCATGGCTCTTCTCCCCTGCCTCACTCTCAGATATCCAGTCCATCTCCATTAACATAATTCATACGGAAAATTATATATCCCTATATATATCGCTTTATAAGGGAAAAAATTGACATAATTCTTAAGGGAAAATGGGTTTCTCAGACTTGGGTAAATTGAGTATTTGACAAATTGTGTGTCTTTTAGACACACACAATTAGGCTCACACAATTAGCAATCAGCTAGACTTGTCTAAAATTGGTCTCCATTTTAAATAACAAATTCTTTAAAAAAAAAGTACAGAACGACTTATTTAAATGTTAACCTAGTGTCTTAATAACTGACTAGTCTAAAACAACTATTATTACTGGATTCACTGGACCTGATTCTACAGCAGTACAGTGAGCTCATGGCATACTTTACAGTGAATTATGGAAATTTACCAGGGCCATTTGGTCATTCAGTCTATTGGCTACAATCAATAGTGCAGTCCCCCTCTGGGAGGAATCATTTCCCCGAATGTGTTCATGTGTCTTAGGCACACAAACACACTTACTCACACTCATGCTCATAATGGAGGTGCATTCACAAAAAGGAAATACCATCACATACATAGACATACACAGACACATCAGAAGACTTTAAACTGAAAGAGATGATTGTTTCTCTTTTAGAAATAGGCTTAGTAATCTTACAATTATTCTATGAATATCGTTTGATTTGCAGTGGTGAACTAGGAGCCATTAGGGAACCAGTGTAACTAGGAAAAATATGGAGACAGACAAATTAGAAACTAGGAAAACCAGGGGAACAAACACAAACTAAAGCAAAGTAGAAAAAATGAGCAGCAACAAAGAGAAAGTAGAAGCAGCAGTGGCATTGGTTAAGAGCCAATCTACAGCAGGGATATCCCTATGATATTTGGCATTACGGCCAGATATCAAGCCCTGCAACCCAGCACTGCCTCCTCCTCAGCTGCCAGTAAGAGAAAGGGAAAAAGCTGAGAGTATTGTCCACCGAGCTGCACACCTTGAACAAGCTCTAACTGAAGCCAAGGCAAGACTGACTCACTAGGACCCTCTGCGACCCCTTTGTACCAAGCAGACTAGGCCAACAGCAAAGTAAAAGAATAAGCAGCTGAGGGGTGGACTGCAGTTACAGCTGATCTAATGTCTGTCCAACATCTGTGAGTAACGTTTGAAGGCCATCTCTACATGCACATTTTCTGGCTAGAGCGCAACAGGGACCCCTGCACCTCCTCAAAAGCAGTGCTCGATCTCGGTAAGAGCTTGATCCTCCTTGGTTGAGTGAAGATACGAGTGCTTGATCAATGTCCTAAACAGTGTGAAAGAGAGACAGACTAATTCCAGATGGTGGTGGCTGGAATCAGTGAACCATCCTGTAGCCTGTGGACTATGTTGTGTGTCCTAGTGAAACCATATATGACTTAATGCAATCCCAACACAGAATCCTAGCCACTGCCCTGCACTGACAATACTTTTACTACTATTGCTGTTCAGTTGCTTAGACCTGTGCAGCAGTTACTCACTTCAGAAGCCAAAGAGATTGTGTTCACCCTGGGATGTGTTCAACTGCCATGCTGCATGACCACTGGATAGTCTATATGGACAATCTTTTGCTCCCAACTTGAACAACAATTACACTAACCTGGACTTTTTCATCACCATCACAAAAGCCAGCCTAAAGCTCAACCCCATCAAGTGAAGTTCCTGGGACATAGTTGAAGCACATGGTGTTGGCAGTGTCAAAAGTCTGACACTGTGCTCTGCGATCAAACTGCAGTGATCCCTTGGTCTGGGCTTGTTCTGACGCCAGTTTGTTAAGTGTTTTGCCACACTCAACATGAAAAGCACTGCATCCCAGTGGGATCCAGGCTGTGGGGGAAAAAAAGCATTCAAGAAAATCATTCAGGGGCACTCACCACAGCCTGGGGTTAGCGTTCTCAGATCCTGCTATTTGTTAGATAGAAAGCGATATTGCTTATTACAGCTTATATCTCACCAAGGCGAGACAAACCACTGAGAAATTACTGTGCCACATAGTGAGAGTTTCTGACACTTATAGCAGGGCTGCAGCACTGACAAAACTCCTATAGTGCTGAGTTCATTCTATAGGAGGGGCAGCTAGTTAGATGGGAAGAAGTGCTCCAAGACTACTGGATCGCCATAAAATATTAGGCAGGACAGGTATACGCCAGTGCAGATGACCTGTGCTGCAATAAGAGTCACTGCAGACACTATGAGTACAGTGACAGAGTAAGAATAGTGCAATGGTGGAATCAGCCATGATGGAGGTCAAGCCTTCATGTAGAGGTCGTGGCAGTAGTGGAGCCTGCTTCACCAACAGTACAGGCTTCTGCATGTGAGTGCAGAGAACTTTCAGCAGGCCCAGAAGCATGATGGGTTGGCTCTGTGTGCCAGAGGCAACTATGGTTGCTCAAGGACGAGCCAAGAAGGATTATTGCCCCGACTGGGCTTGCTTGGTAGAGCATCACAGCCTTGCCTATCGCTGCTGCCTATTGGACACCTTCCTGGTTTTGTGCTTTGGCAGCGGCTGGTACCCTGGAATCTGCAGGAGAAAGAGATTTGTGGTCTTTTTCACATTGTTGTGAGACCTGCCGCAGTCCCATGCACCTCTACGGCCATTCAAGTCTGATGGCCAGGTGGATTTGTTTGGCGTGGACATACTGAGTACTTTTGCTACCACTGGTGCCTGCAACTGCTACATTCTTGTGGCCATGGCCTACTTCACAAAGTGGCCTGAGGTGTATGTGGAGCCAGAAAGGCTGGTGGAGGAAATGTTACGCTGCTTCAGGACACCAGAAGAGCCTCTCTGTCAGCTTCACTTCAGCCACATTCCTCTAAGCTGCACTACCCCATAGACCTGGAATGACTTCAGGTATGACACCAGACACGGCTGCCAAAAAAGGGCCATTTTATATTGGCTCCTGGCGCCACTGATCAGCCTATTGGTTGTGTTGTTCCCGTAACCTCTGTGTGTTGTCTCTCTTCCATCTGATTCTGTGTTTTGTGCGTGTGTGCGTGTGTGTGTGTGTGTGTGTGTGTGTTTTGCTCAGTAAATATCAACTGAATATTCTTCTATAACTGGCAGGTAATACCAAAAGCATTCATTCTCCCAATTACTCCAATTAATCCTTCTATTTATTATTTATTTATGCTGCATTAAAAAAATGTATTAACCTTAGCTCTGTTCTTAACCTACTTTTTAAATCAAATGTCTTCCTCTTTTAAAACAAATAAGATGCCGTCTCATTAGGGAGGTTCAGGAATCGGGGAAAATCAATACTGTGATGGACACTGACTGCGTTCGAGTGTGTGTCAGGCTCAACCTTATGCAACGGCACGTCGTTTGAACATAACGATCAATAAACCATGACACGGTGGTCATTTTGGTTCAGAATCGTATTTATACACCTGAAATGGATTTCAGGCTTCAGCCTGTGCTTCTCAGAGAAGACAAAATCTCATAATTCCGTTCGCCGCATGAGCATTTCATGGAGGTTTTTTAACGCATGGAAGACACTATTGTAACTATTGTGTTTTGTGAGTTTGATCTATTGACAATGCATCTGGTTAATCAAACAACAGATTTCCTTTCGAAGGCAATCGATGGACTTGTTGCTATTTTCCTCAGGATTGTGTCTTACTAATGTCAACCTGCACTAATGTTAATAAAATGATATAAATCCTAAGAGGTTAGATCCTGTACGGTCCTGTAGATAAACTGTATCAGGACCAGGTGTTAGACAAGTGTCTCAGTGAAATGTGGAAAATATGGTGGAAATGATGTGAGGTGATGATACTTCTGAGTGAAATGTAATATCAGCTTTTGATCAGATGAAATAAAACCAGAGCTTGACCACAGACAGCTGGACCCGTCTGTAGGCAAAAGGTCACATTGTACAGGATTTAATGGGCAATTAAAGCTGCTGTAACTGCAGCTGAGACAATTTTGAGAAAGATGTCTGGTGACCTCGCAACCTTTTGTTCTGCATATACAACTTCAAGTCTTCATCGTTTGGTTTAAAAAAACAAACAAAAAAAAAAACAATGCCTGACAAGCAGTAATTAAATCTCAACAAATGACAAACTTTGAAAAAAAGGTTTTGCAACGTTCATAAACATCTTTATTGGACCAACTGCAAACCTCCTCATGGCTTCTCACCCTCAGTGAATCAGTAACACTGACACTGTCGTTATGTAATCCAGGTGCTTGATCACGCCACACTGCCACTCGTCTGTAGAAAGCATTTCATCGAGCCCTACACGGAGAAACCGACCGTCTGCTCTCTGACTCGCAGTTTAAAGAGAAACATGACACCACCGTGGCCTCCTGATTTATCTCTGAGAAGACCGAAATCTTGACTCCCACATGGATGGAGTTTCAGGAGCGTGTGTCGCTTGTGCAAATGTTACGCAGGGGATTGTGGGATGCAGGAGTCTGTTTCCATGGCAACACATCCATCCTTCCTACCCTAATGATGTTTCATGCAGGCATGTTTTATGCAAATATAAATACGCTTTAACAGTAATAAGGGCTGAAGAGTGATATGATAAAAATCTCTCTCTCTCTCTCACACACACACACACACATTTGTCTTACTATCCTTGTGAGGACATTCCACTGACATAATTATTAATACAGCTAATTAATGCTACGCTACACTCGAATCTAACCCTAACTGTCATCTCACGGAACCAAAAGGAAACATTTCGTGTCTTTTAGTTTGTGTGTGTTTAAAAAAAAAAAAAAAAAAAAAAAGTTTTCCAAATGTCCCTACAAGGTCAAAGCTGTCAGATATTCTTATCCTTTGCTTATAAAATATGCTTATTAATTTAAATGTATTATTATTATTAGTAGTAGTAGAATATTATAGTGAATATATATAGATAGATAGATAGATAGATAGACAGACAGACAATTTAACACTTCAAAAACATGTACATAAAGTTTGAAAACCTTGACTATTTATTTGTTTATCCATTCATTCATAAGCTAAACTTCTGTTTTGTCTGCTTTATTTGTTTGTTTGTTTACTTGTTTGTTTGTTCATAAAACATATGTATGCATTTATTTATTTATTTTTAAATGAAATACAGTGTGCGGTATTGTTTTTTTTATTTGTTTGCCAAACTTTTGTTTGGTCTGAAATATTTATGCTTGATTATCTATCTATCTATCTATCTATCTATCTATCTATCTATCTATCTATCTATCTATCTGTTATAAACAATGTTCATATATTTGAGTCACCAATCACATTTCAGGAATCAGCTCACGTTTGGGTTTGTTTTTCGGCGCCAGTGCGCATGCGCGAAACGCGAAGCTCTCCAAGGTACTGAAATTGCCGCGCGCGTCTCTCTGTCTCTCTGTCTCTCTCTCTCTCTCTCTGTCTCTGTCTCTCTCTCTCTCTCTCTCTCAGAATCCGTCAATCTGCGGAGCTCGCGCTTCCTGTCGCTTCCTCTCGGATATTATAATCCTTATCATTATTTTTCTTTCATGCTGTAGATTTATTGCTATCTATCTATAAATATATACATATTTTTTCGTTTTTTATTTTTTATTTTATGCTTTTTTTTTTTTTTTTTTTTTTGCGGATGTTGCTTGAAGCCGAACCCGCCGAGCTCCGCGTGGGAGTGCGTGAACGGGTCGCGAGAGCGCAACACCGAGCGGAATGACGCGCGCTCTGCTCCAAGTGCTCACGGCTCTGCTGGCGTGCGCGCTGGACATGCATCAACTCAGGTGTGTGAGTGTGAGTGTGTGTGTGTGTGTGTGTGTGTGTGTGTGTGAACACATGTCTATCTGTCTATGTATAAACCTCTGTCTCTACAGCAAGTGCTCAGTGCACTGCTTAATTCCGCAGCATCAGTCATCATGCAACAGACAACTGTGTGTACAAGAAGTGCAACTGAAATAATAATAATAATAATAATAATAATAATAATAATAATAATAATAATAATAATTTAACTAAACACATCCAGGGCTGAAGGATGAAATAAAGAATATTCGTCTGGCATGTTGTTCTTGACCTGGATAGATTCCGTCCCTGCCAAACCGGGGGAGTTGCTCACCACTGGAGGAACGAGTGGGAGAGCGTTTCTGTTTTGCTAATAATTGTGTTATTGCTCCAGGGTAATAGCAGCTAAGGAGCATGACAGGCGTGGGTCTTCGCTGACCATGTCGCCGTCCGATTTTCTGGACAAACTGATGGGGAAGACGTCAGGCTACGACGCAAGGATAAGACCGAACTTCAAAGGTACAGCGGTTTTGTTCAGCTGTTTAACATTTCCCTGCACTCTCAGAAATTACAGTAAGTCAAGGCACATAAATGGACCTTAAGAAGGTTTAAAAGCTAATTAAAGGTACAACACATGTGCTTTCTTGGGTACACACAATGTACATACTAAACCTTGATGGTCCACCAGAGCGACAAGGAAAAGTACAGGCTGATACCTTTGTTTCGTGTTTAATTCGTCCCCAAATACACTAGTAGCCAAAAGTATGTGTACCCCTGGCCATCACACCCCTATTTCTTGGCTCTTCCTCAAACTGTTGCCACTAAGTTGGAAGCACACAACCGTACAGAAATGTCTTTGTGTGCTGTAGTTTTACAATTTCCCTTCACTGGAACTCAAACCTGCTCCAGCATGACGATGCCCCTGTGCACAAAGCGAGCTCCATGAAGACATGG
>CM074978.1:415304-426959 GCA_037576825.1 Pangasius krempfi
CCTCGACATCCCAACATCAGCGCCTGATCTCACTAATGCTCCTGTAGCTGAATGAACACAAATCCCCACAGCCACGCGCCAACATCTAGTGGAAAGACTTCGCGGAAGAGTGGAGCTCATTATAACAGCAAACGCAGGGGGAATAAATCTGGAATGAGACGTTCAACAAGCACATAGAGGTGTGATGGTCAGGGGTGCACATACTTTTGGCCATATAGTGTAGGATCTATGTGGCTATTGAGACCAGAACTAGTAGGACGAGTCAAAAAAACAAAACAAGCAAGGCGATATGATGGGATAATACCAGTTACGAAAGCCATTCAGGGGCCGCTAGCGCTTGTGTTTGTGACAAAAATACCTTCTCTTTATCTTTACAACTCTCTTCAAGTATATCCCTCCCTTTTGATAATACCTTTCGGTGGTGCACAAGTATTGGAGAGAGGGATTAAGGCACAAGGTAGACAGTCGATTTTGCGCGCGCGCACGCACACACACACACACACACACACACACACACTCGCTGGGAAGTAGAGGACATCCCACTGTTTGGGAGGTAACCAGACTATCTAAAATGGGGAAGGCTGTTGATGTGTCAGTACAGAGTTGTTCTGCCAGGTAGAAGTCTAAAATAGTTACCCCATTCGTGTTATGCTATAGCGGTATAAAACATTATAAAAAAAAAGATCATGATCATGATGAGGTATTGTAGACTGTAGTGCGACCACAGATAGTGAAGGAACGAAGCTTATTTCAAATCCAGTGTATCAGTGTGTTGTCATGGAGTCATCTTTTCCATGACCGGGCGTCCTGCACCCTACCTGCTAACACAGATTCCCAGCCCTGGTCCGGGAGAACCCCCTGCTCTAACATACCCACATCAACTCAAATCAAGAGCTGCTAATTAGCTGATGAGTGTGTTGGGAGGTTCAGCATTAACCATTCCTTAGGAGGCTCATTAACCATTCCTTAGCCTAATCCTACCTTCATTAACTACTCCTCATCCTATTCCTACCTTCGTTAACCACTCCTCATCCTATTCCTACCTTCGTTAACCACTCCTCATCCTATTCCTACCTTCGTTAACCATTCCTCATCCTATTCCTACCTTCGTTAACCACTCCTCATCCTATTCCTACCTTCGTTAACCACTCCTCATCCTATTCCTACCTTCGTTAACCACTCCTCATCCTATTCCTACCTTCGTTAACCACTCCTCATCCTATTCCTACCTTCGTTAACCACTCCTCATCCTATTCCTACCTTCGTTAACCACTCCTCATCCTATTCCTACCTTCGTTAACCACTCCTCATCCTATTCCTACCTTCGTTAACCATTCCTCATCCTATTCCTACCTCCGTTAACTACTCCTTACCCTATTCCTACCTTCATTAACCATTCCTTATCCTATTCCTTCCATCATTACTGATTTCTGATCCTATTCCCACTTTCAATAACAATAACACCTTTGTTAACAAATCTCGATCCTACTCCCTTTCTTTAACCAGCACTGATCCTATTCCCACCTTTAGTAACCATTCCCAATCATCCCCCCAGCTTCATTAACCAATTCCGATCATATTTCCACCTCCATTAACCAATCCTTATTCGATTACCACCTTCATTAACTAATTCTGATCCTGTTCCCTCCTCATTAATCAAGATCCAATCCCAATCCAATTCCCACCTTCATTAACCAGTCCCAATCATATTGCCACATTCATTAATAATGATCGTATTTCCATCTCGTATTTCCAATCGCTGTCCAGTTCTGACTCAAACCAATCTCCATCCGTACTAACCACCTCCATTTCATTCCCACTAATCAGCCCCATCCCCACTGTCAGTGCATCGCATCTCAAACCCAGCACAGCATCACAGCATTTTTTTTGCAACCCAGTTTCAAACGCAGTTTTCCCTGCACTGTGCTCCGTACGAATGTTGCCTGAGTGCTGTTCAAACACTGAGGCACATATTAGTACAGAGTGGTATGTAATATTAATAAAGCCAGTGCAGGAAAGCAGAGCTCACAAATTCACTTCGTACACAGAGTCTTTTACTTGAAATGGAGAGAAACAACTCGACAAAATATGGACAGGAGACTAGACAAAAACCTTTTGTTAACAGATTAGCATTGATGGATGGAGCTTCCCTCACCCTCCGCAATTCCCTTTGCTCAATATCAATTAGGCAGATGACTGGTCACTGATCCATGTTTTTGGATTATTGACTTTTCCCAACTTACGTCCCAATGTACAAGATCAAGAAACATTTATTGAAGCTTTACAATCATGTGTTGACTTTAAAGAGTTTAACTCACACTATGGGGTCTGTACACACATCTTTTAAAGGGCTGTGTTGTGGCCGGTCACTTTTCTTTTGTATGCCACACACACTAAAAACACACGCGTCACTGTCCAGGACTAGCATTCACTGGCGGCTCGTCTATAGGGGCAGGTGTCGCAGGGTCCCACCACAACAACGCTCAACTGCGTATTACTCTAAAAATCCACTAGATACTTACCTGAAGCATAGGTCAAGTGTGCTAGCCTCTCAACTCGTTTGTCATCCTGCAACACCAACATCTACCAACATCAACTCACCATGTGTTTCACATAAAATCCCAAAAAATCCCACATATACAGTATTAATTCTAGCGAATGATGAATGAGCGATTTAGTTGTATTTAATATGAAAAGTAAGGCATCACCGATCGGCCTGTCTGTATTTTGACCAATTTTCACTCGTGAGATTATGATTCCTCTTTCACCTATGAATTAATAATGGTACATTTTGCTTATGAGACAAGACAAAAATAAAATAAATTTTAAAAAACCCACCCTGGCTTAACCATACTTGGGACTAGTACCAGTTTTGGTTTTGGGTTAAATTCCTTTCTACTTTTCACAGGTCCTCCTGTAAACGTCACCTGCAACATTTTCATCAACAGCTTCGGCTCCGTCACCGAGACCACCATGGTAAGTTTGCGGTCTTCTTCCCAACGGGTGGTTTATTGCCCCGTACTTGCAGGTCGTCTTGTAAACGTCCCCTTCAACACATTTAACAAGAGCTTTGGTTTAATATCCGAGACCACCATGGTGAGCGAAGAATCCCCATGAAGCTCTCCCACCATAATGATGCTACTTTATATTTTTCAAACTATTCCTAAAAATATAGCCAAATGGTTTGAATGCTTGCAGATGGAGCCGGTCTATTGCCGGGTCCTTTAAGGGCTGGTTCTGTGTATTGACACTCTCATATTGCTAAGGGCTCAGGGCAATATTGGATTGCTGCCTCCTTGCACCACATGCACATTTGTTCAATTATTCTTCTGTTAATAATTCACACAGCGACCGGCGGATAATTACTCGCTTTCATTTCCAGCAGCCCCTTTGGGGCCTTGTGTTTTAAGGACTGGGATTAAAACAGATTGATCAACACAACCCCTCAAGATGGGCTGAACGCTTCGGGGGCAAAAACTTGTTATCTGTTCGAACCAAATCCATCCCCACTGAATACGCAGGAAAAAAAAAAGGAGGCTGATATCAAATCATAATTGTGTTTACAGACATGAGGATTTCTCCAGTGAAAGGGTCGCCAATAAACTTTCACACCAGGAATGCAGAATGTTTCATAACTATTTCAGCAAAATGCTTTTTTTTTTTGCCAGGATTAATTATAATCCTCAACTTAATTTGGAAATGAATTTGGATTACAGAGAGTGTAACAGTAACTTTTTTTTATTTTTTTTGCAAATGGCTTTTAAATTTTGAACTGGTAATTAGCCGTTATAACAAAAGGCTCAGCTCACACCATATGCTAACGCCGTAACGCGTAACGTTTTGCCAGAGGGCCGCATATAAAAGAGCCTAAATGGTGTGTGACATACGAGACAACATTCCTCCGTAAACAAAGATAATTAAGCTGCGTCGACACTGAATAACGAACGGCTTCGTGGTGCTTATGGCAAACGCACAGAACGCTAAATAAGATAAATGAACCATAAGAATGTCTTGCATGCCTCAATTCATCATCTCCATAGGACACTAAGTCTTAGACAAGAAAAGAAAAGTGAACTGTAGCACACTTAACAGCGTGATTTGAGTTGATGGACTGAGTTTTTCACGTTTTCTGTCATTTTGCATATCCAGAGACGTACAGTGTGACAAACATACGTATATAGTATTTTGCCTTACAGCTACCAGAGTAATTCTGATAAACGTTTCGGATTGGCCACGTTGGACTCCGTTTACACTCGTGTGGCCGAGACGCCTTTTAGCTGTACGACGATGCATCAGGAACCGGATCCCTCTCCAAATACGAGAAGCGCCTAATGTTGGCGCCTTTAACGATGAAAGCAAGATTAAAAATGGCGATAAAGCAACTGAAATTGAGGAACCACCAGGAACTACCAGGAAGTTGGTGTTTGAATGCAATAGCGTAATTTGCATATTAGTGGATTTCAGTGGAGATTTGACTACAAATGTAAAAGAAAATGGTAGCGGAACACAATCCAGATCCAGGAAATGGCCAGGTGTAAACAGGGTCTCAGGTTGTTTGACAGGCCACTGGCCATGTTCACGTTTAAAACATGCCTTTTACAAATCGGACTAAACCGCTCATCGCTTGTGACTAACTCTTTTTTTTTTTCCTTTTCTTCTTCTCCAGGACTACAGAGTGAACATTTTCCTGCGTCAGAAGTGGAACGACCCGCGCCTTTCCTACAGCGAGTATCCAGACTCCTCGCTGGATTTGGACCCGTCCATGTTGGACTCGATCTGGAAACCCGACTTGTTCTTCGCCAACGAGAAAGGCGCCAATTTCCATGACATCACCACTGAGAACAAGCTGCTGAGGATCTTCAAGGACGGAACTGTTCTTTACAGCATCAGGTATGTTCACGAAAAGGGACAATAATACGGTTAAATTCTGGATTCTGATTGGTCAGAGTGATTGGAACGACTGTTGGACTGTTGTTTATAAGTAATAACAGCGAATAACTTGTTTTATGGACATTCTGCAACATCGAATGTAACTATAAATGGCTAAAAAAAAAGTATAGTGTTTTTCTTTAATAGATTAAAAATTGCAGAGAATGAAAATTCCCACTTTTTATCCGCGTATAGTTACATTCAGTGTTGTGAACTAGTTCCTGTTCGCACTTCCGTTATAGCCGGTGATCTGACTTCTGCTCACTAACCCTGGACCTGAGGAAAGGCAGTTTTACAGCAGGGATGATTACAGGCTGATGGTGTCGCTCCGACTCCCCCATCCAGCCGCTGTACAAATCTTACTTTTCATTAGACCACGTTCCCGTGGGGGGGCTGCATGGTGTCCTGGCTGTAACCCACTGAATATTACGCAATAACTCATTCACGCAGGAATCTTTGCTTTACAACCCTGCTGTACAGTCATTACAAATAAAACCCCGACTCTGAAGGCGTAACCGGACCCCCGGCTGCGGGATCAATTCGGCTTTGGCAGAGCTGTTAGCTGAATCGTGCGTGTAAAATACTGTGTGTTGAAATGCGCTTCAGGGGACGTGAATCTCCACGAACACACCGGTGCCACAAGACGCCGTGAGCACTAACCCGGATAATTTAGCATCAAAGCGGTGATATTTTATAACCTTTTACACCAAGTCAGAAGGTGCTGATTAATTTTCTACAACAGCAGCTGAAAATCTCAGGTGTATATTCATGCACTCAATCAGATACATTATCGTTGCTATAGTAACAACGCACCTCTAACGTTTGCTAAATTCACTTTGCTTGCGAATCATTTTCTGTGTGAGGAATCGACTCCAAAC
Organism: Pangasius krempfi; assembly: GCA_037576825.1. Classification (NCBI taxonomy): domain Eukaryota; kingdom Metazoa; phylum Chordata; class Actinopteri; order Siluriformes; family Pangasiidae; genus Pangasius; species Pangasius krempfi. The sequence continues at coordinate 421,112 of CM074978.1, forward strand.
ATTTTTTTTCGGTTGACTCTTAGCTTTCAAAGCCTGGCTTCCGGGAATCAACTCTTTATAGGATTGATTCTCATCAGCCCCTTTATGGTAAATTTGAAAAAAAAAAAGTCAGCAAGTCGTTGGCCAACGTTGGCTATGAGCTGTGAAAACACAAAACTGTTAGCTACTTATAAGCCAATTGATTCAAATAGCTTCACTGCTTGTGGCAGAAAGTGACACCGTGCATAATGCCAACGATTTTAATTATTGAATTTTATCCGTTTCGTCAATTTCGGACTATAGCACCTCTGTTAGCTGGAGATTTGTGCTTGGTGGGGTGTTTTCGAACACAGTGAGACAGCACTGCCGTACAGCGCACACGGCACCATGTCAGTGTTACTGCAGGACTGAGAATAAACCACCACCCAATTCATATCTGCTCAGTAGCCATTAAATACCATTTCCATTGAAGGGCAGGAGTACAGGGGTGCCAATACTTTGTGCAGATGGACAGGAGTTGTGCACCTACGAAGTGGCCTGTGTGGTAAATTAGTTACTGAGTGTTTAAGTGTATACATGAATGATGAAACAAACATCTTGTTCCTAGGCTGACCTTAATTTTGTCCTGCCCGATGGATTTGAAGAATTTCCCGATGGACGTCCAGACGTGCATCATGCAGCTGGAGAGCTGTACGTAGGCCACCTTTCACTTCATTTCATCATTGTTCATTAACCAGCGTGGAACTGCACGGAAGCCCTGAACCGCACTGGGAAAAAAGTGCTGAAGAGCTACGTCGTTATTTTGATTTCAAAATCTCGGTTTTTGGATTTAATAGCTAGTTTTTTCAAGATATTATCATCATATATCGTTATTAATTGATAGCTCGTTATTTTGAGATATTATGCCATTATTATTATTATGCCTTATTTCTATTTAATAACTCATTAATACGACTTACTAATTTGCTATTTCAACTTATAATCTCGTTATTTCAAGATATTATGTCATTATTTTAAATTAAAATCTTGTTTTTTGTCTCAATCTCTCATTATTTCGACTTGGCTACTCGTTATTTCGACTTGGCTACTCGTTATTTCGACTTGGCTACTCGTTATTTCGACTTGGCTACTCGTTATTTCGACTTGGCTATTTTGTTTTGTTTTGACGTAGTTACTTAGTCGTTTGTGTGATCATACGCAGTTGGCTACACGATGAACGATCTGATCTTTGAGTGGTTGGAAACGGCGCCGGTGCAAGTTGCCGAGGGTCTGACGCTGCCTCAGTTCATCATCAGGGAGGAAAAAGAGCTCGGCTACTGCACTAAACACTACAACACGGGTAAAGCCACACTGCTGCATGCTAAAGCTAATGCTCCTTTACACTCATTTTCACAGTAATGCGACACTACTGTGAGCGTTACATTTACAGCAACATGCTAATGCTAATGCAAATGCTAACCAAACACTAAAACAGGTCAAGAACCAAAAGTTCATTCTTAGAGGTACATAAATTATAGCTCCTTCACTCATTACTAATGATCCCAGGTACATTTATCTCTATAATACATTATCTTTTCACTTATAAAACAGAAAAAAACATTTAAAAAATCTGTCAGTCACAGAGGCCACGCCTCCTCCATTAGAACACACATACAGAGGCCACACCTCCTTCACTGGGACTGACAGATACAGAGGCCACACCTTCTTTTCACTGTGACTGACAGGTTCAGAGGCCACACCTCCTTCACTGGGACTGACAGATACAGAGGCCACGCCTCCTTCACTGAGACTGACAGGTCCAGAGGCCACACCTCCTTCATTGAGACTGACAGGTTTGGAGGCCACGCCTCCTTTACTGTGACTGACAGATACAGAGGCCACGCCTCCTTCACTGTGACTGACAGATACAGAGGCCACGCCTTCTTTTCACTGAGACTGACAGATACAGAGGCCACACCTCCTTCACTGGGACTGACAGATACATAGGCCACGCCTCCTTCACTGAGACTGACAGGTCCAGAGGCCACGCCTCCTTCATTGAGACTGACAGGTCCGGAGGCCACGCCTCCTTCACTGAGACTGACAGGTCCAGAGGCCACGCTTCCTTCACTAGGACTGGCAGGTCCGGAGGCCACGCCTTCTTTTCACTGAGACTGACAGGTCCAGAGGCCACGCCTCCTTCACTGTGACTGACAGATACAGAGGCCACACCTTCTTCACGCACCAGAGGCCTATTTTTTGTGCCTGTCAGTCCCAGTGAAAGGGGTGTGGCCTCTATATCCTTCATTCCCAGCTAAGGAGGCGTGGCCTCTGTATCAGTCAGTCTAAATCAGATCATACTCAGTAAGCAGCTGCTGTAAATATTTATACATATTTATATACATTGATGTCAGAGGAAACCACAACTAACTCATTACGTTGTGTTGGCAGGAGAGACACGCCCACAATCCTCACAGCTTGTAGTTAAGAGAAACATATGGTGAAGAATAATGGAATCTTGTTTTAAGTATAATTTGAGAAAGATTTGAAAGGTTCAGATTGTTGCTGGTGCTGTTTAGGGAAGTTCACCTGCATCGAAGTGAAGTTCCAGCTGGAGAGGCAGATGGGCTACTACCTGATCCAGATGTACATCCCCAGTCTGCTCATCGTCATCCTGTCCTGGGTGTCCTTCTGGATCAACATGGACGCCGCGCCGGCTCGAGTCGCCCTCGGCATCACCACCGTGCTCACCATGACCACGCAGAGCTCCGGCTCCAGAGCCTCGCTGCCAAAGGTATGCTCCAAACGAACGAGATAAAGCCATGAAGTGCTCGGATCTGTCAGCCAATCAGCATGATGGCAGAGAACAGCTGGGCACAGGAACATCCTGTCTCGTACATCAAACAAATCGTCGGCTTCAGGCCATTCTCTTCGTAACTAGCATTCTTTCAAGGAAATTAGGGAATAAATTCCCATCAGCAGTCAGTTTCAGTTTCCGGAGATGGATGAATGGAATAAAAATGCTTGGGCCCCTTTTCACAAATCACTGATCCTACAAATCCTACAATCCTCCCACCCGAGTCGAGACGAGAGCCCTGGACAAAACAATACTGATGTTAGATGGGGGAAGGGGGCGGGGCTTCTGGGGTTTGGGTTCAGCTGGCCAGGTCCTTCATCTTCTAGCAAACATTCAGGACTATAGGTTCTGTTTTTTTTTGTTGTTGCTGTTCATTATCAGTGTATTAGCGTTTCTGCTCTTTAGTGCTGAACACAGAAAGATCTCAAATGCCATATCGATAGCTTCTGCGTTTATGGCTTGTCTTACACTGATCGGCTGACGTTATTGATTTTTCACACAACCTGGTGTTAATGATGCACCAGAGTCTCATTTTCGGAACTGCGTGAGTGTCGCAGTCACGTCTGAGCCTCACAGCCGCTGATACAGATATTAGTGATTTGTGTGTTGGGAGACGGTGTTCAGGACTGACCAATCAGACGCGTCAGAGAGCGCGGAATTATCAGGAAGTGTGTTACTGAGAGAAGCGTACAATCGAGCTGGAAATGATCACCTGTCAATCAATAAAGTGGGGTAATGTTCCCACACCGACAACTATTCCATCAGTTATAACACACACACACACACACACACTTTCTAATCATCATCCCTTCCATTTTCCTTTCTTTTCATCCCCTCCTTTTCCCTCTTTCTTTCCTTCCATCCTATTTCCCTCTCCTTTCTGTTCATTCCCTCTTATTTTTCATCTCCTTCCTTTTTTCTCTCTTTTTTTTCTGTTAACCATTTTATTTGCTTTTATTCTTTAATCTCTGTCATCCCTTTTCCTTTTCTTCCCTTCTATTTTTCTTTCGATTTTTCTTTCTTTCTTTCATCATTGTTCCTTCCCTCCTATATTCCTTTCTTTTCGTTCTCTCCTACTTTCCTTTCGCTTCAGTATCAGCTCTGTAAGAAATCCTCCAACAGAAATGAAATATATTAGAACACTGTGTTTGATTTGGTTGTGTATGTGAACATATTTTATTATCATTCTAAATAAGTATTATTCTGTGTGTGTGTGTGTGTGTGTGTGTGTGATGATCAGGTGTCCTACGTGAAGGCCATAGACATCTGGATGGCGGTGTGTTTGCTGTTTGTCTTCGCGGCGTTGTTGGAGTACGCTGGAGTGAATTTTGTCTCGAGGCAACAGAAGGAGTTTCTGCGACTCAAACGAAGACAGAGACGAAATCTCAAGGTGCAAAACATCACATTCTAAACCAACAAATCCTACAAATCCCTCCCACAAACAGCATTCCGATCGGAGCACAGTGTTAAGACACTTTGTTGAATGTTCCATAACATTAACTGCAACTATAAACGGATAAAAAACACACACTAATATTCTTCTTAAAAAAAAAAAAAAAAGGCTAAAAGATCAGATGCTGGCTTTAAAGAAATGGGAACGTGCAAGATGCATTAGTGTAAAAACGGAGCACGAGGACGGAGGTATTGAGATGACGAAGGTATTGAGATGTAGGAGATACTGAGAAGGTGGAGGTATTGAGATGATGGAGGTATTGAGACGTAGGAGGTATTGAGAAGTTACTGAGAAGGCGGAGGTATTGAGACGGCGGAGGTATTGAGAAGTTACTGAGAAGGCGGATGTATTGAGACGTAGGAGGTATTGAGACGGCGGAGGTATTGAGAAGGCACTGAGACGGCGGAGGTATTGAGAAGTTACTGAGACGGCGGAGGTATTGAGACGGCGGAGGTATTGAGAAGTTACTGAGACGGCGGAGGTATTGAGACGGCGGAGGTATTGAGAAGGCACTGAGACGGCGGAGGTATTGAGAAGGCGGAGGTATTGAGACGGCGGAGGTATTGAGAAGGCGGAGGTATTGAGAAGGCGGAGGTATTGAGAAGGCGGAGGTATTGAGATGACAGAGGTATTGAGAAGGCGGAGGTATTGAGATGACTGAGGCATTGAGAAGACGGAGGTATTGAGAAGGCGGAGGTATTGAGAAGGCGGAGGTATTGAGAAGGCGGAGGTATTGAGATGACTGAGGTATTGAGAAGGCGGAGGCATTGAGAAGGCGGAGGTATTGAGAAGGCGGAGGTATTGAGATGACTGAGGTATTGAGAAGGCGGAGGTATTGAGATGACTGAGGTATTGAGAAGGCGGAGGTATTGAGATGACGGAGGTGAGACAGAAAAACCTGAGAGACTGCAGTCTTCGTTCCCAGTTGCCCAGGACACACACACACACACACACACCTGCCACCTCCTGCAGATGAGCCTAACCTGTCTGTTTAGCTCAACACACAGCCTTCTCCTCAGTGAATAACACGCTAGCAGCACATTAACCTAGCATGTGTGTTTATTCAGGTTCCTTAACAAGCTGAATAAATATTACATTTCACACTGAACTATAAACACTGAACACAGAACTATAAACACTGAACTCTAAGAACAGAACACTGAACTCTAAGAACAGAACACTGAACTCTAAGAACAGAACACTGAACTCTAAACACTGAACTCTAAACACTGAACTCTAAACACTGAACTCTAAGAACAAAACAGAACTCTAAACTATAAACACTGAACTATAAACACTGAACTATAAACACTGAACTATAAACACTGAACACTGAACTATAAACACTGAACACAGAACTCTAAACACAGAACTCTAAACACTTAACACTGAACTATAAACACTTAACACTGAACTCTAAACACAGAACTCTAAACACTGAACTCTAAACACTGAACTCTAAACACTGAACTCTAAACACTGAACTCTAAACTATAAACACTGAACTATAAACACTGAACTATAAATACAGAACACTGAACTCAAAACACTGAACTCAAAACACTGAACTCAAAACACTG
>CM074978.1:435152-453443 GCA_037576825.1 Pangasius krempfi
TGTATGACGCGAGCGCCTGTATGACGTGTATGACGCGAGCGCCTGTATGACGTGTATGACGCGAGCGCCTGTATGACGTGTATGACGCGCGCGCCTGTATGACGTGTATGACGCGCGCGCCTGTATGACGTGTATGACGCGAGCGGCTGTATGACCCGAGCGGCTGTATGACCCGTCACTGGGTGTAACACACCTGCACACCTGCAGCATGGTGTGGTTACACACTGTAAACGTTCATGAGCTAGCCAAAACACGATGCTCTGTGGTATGCGTTCGATATTCAGGATGCAATTTATTTGCACTTATTATTATTAGCTTACGTTTGATTGGTCGGCGCTAAAAGCGCGCCAAACACAAGCCTTCGGCCGATGACTCTGTGCCAGACTCTCTCCACGCTCGGAAGACTCTCGCCCGAAATCGTTTCCATCCTTACACGTGGAGTGCACTCGTCCTCCTCGCTCTGTTCATCCAACAGAGACACCAGGCCCTCCTGTAATGCAGGACATACAGGCTGTGTTCCCAGTACAGTGAAAGTGTGTAGTGAGTATAGTACACTCCAGTCATGTGACTACGAAACGTAAAAATGATGCAAACCAGCATCAAATTAACCCGAAGTGACCGGCAGACGTTCTTACGTTCTTCAGATTAGGCGTCATGTAGAAATACCACACTCTCTGAACAGATCATTCATATTTAAGGGAGTTTTTGGTTATATATTATTCAGCAAAAGAACTTATTTGGGGTAAACTGCAGCTGAATGCATGCTGAAGGGCGTAAATAATTCACGTAAAAATATACGTATTTCTTGTGTATTAGTTGAAATGTGTAACTAGGTGTGCTCCATAACTGGACATTTATTCTTAAAAGATGCTGATAAACTGTGGAGAAAAAAACAAAAAAAAAAAAAAAAAAGACCTGCAGTGCAGGAGATGCGACGTGCTTCCTGTCTGATAAAACGTCACGGAGAGCCGATACACACTGCTGGATCACGTGATCTTTAACACGCAGGTCTCTCCGGAGGTCCTGGAGGAAGGTCAAACCGCTCTGAAACACACACACACACACACACACACACACACACACACACACACACAAATAAATATAAAATAAATAAATGTATGTCAGTCTTTTGATTATCAGTGACGTCAATCAACATGGCACATGAGCAATCTGCATCACCCGTCATTCGTTTGTTCCAATACTTCTGCTCGGCTGAATGGTAAACATTGCCCAGAAACCGTACACATATTGTGCCAATATTTGCTTCTTTCCCTGCACTGACCTTATATAAAGCATTTCTAAACACTTTTTACTTTTAATTACCAGCCAACACAAATATGTTGGTGACATAAATCACGAAAGTTCATGTCGTAGTTCATTAAAAAGTCTGATAACTGATTTTTTTTGTTTAAAAATCAGCTTCGTACCTGCAGTCTGGCTTCTAGAGCTTGAATCGTCAGCGTTATACTTTCTTCTGCCGTCTCGTGCCGGTTTACATCTTCGCCCTCTGCTCTTCCAAGCTATAAACAAACACAAGTATACAAGCTCCAATGTTTCCTGTTCACTACACTTCACATTCATCAGTGTGTTGCAGTCGTGTTGTACTGAAATGCAATCACGGTCCAATCACAGCCCTAAGCCATAATCCAGGTCAACCAAATTAGCCTGTTTGTAGCCTGAATCATAACAATTAATTAAAATCGAGCATCCTTCTTCCGAGCTTGGATTTGTTAACGGACGCACCAGTAACGCAGCCCTAAACGTTTACTTCTCCACTTCTCCCGTGTGTGTGTGTGTGTGTGTGTTAGATTAGTGCGTCCCAAATCCGGTCCTGTTAAAACACGTGTGTGTTAAACGCACGTCACAGATTAGACACTCTCTAGAACACCCACGTTATCTTATAAAGAACCGAGGAGCCTAAATCTATTACAAGTAATATAACGTCAAGAACCGATCATTAGTTCACGTGAAAAAGGAAAGTGATGAGACGCTGACGGTAACTGACGGAGTAATGGACGCCACAGAGGTCCGTGAGGAGGAATTTTCCCAGGATTTCGTCTGCCGAGCCGAGTTCCTCGAAAAGCAGCAACATCTGCTCAAACCCCGCACCAACAAAATCGTCCACAAGCAAAAGGCGTACGTCTGTCCAGGAAGCAGCCACCTGGGAAGAAAGAGGCATCATTCTTATCAAAAACTAATACTAATACATACTATCGCTGTTTAGCAAGATGACCTAATCAGCTAGCTGTAACTAGGTAGGTTGGTAACTAGCTCACTAGTTTGATAGCTAACATAGATATCTGTTCATGTGGTGGACCATTTGGTGAACACGTGCTATTCCTGTTATTGTTTTCGACACACTGTCCAACAAATAAATAATCTTCAGTTAGCTACATCACTCCAATCCCTCGTGTGAATGGAAGGTACAGCCGAATGCCGGAAGATGTTAGGGGCGGGGCCTAGTTCACCAATCCCAAACTTTTCTTTGAAAATGATATGGAAGTTAAAGAAGTCTAAAAAGTCCAATTTTAGACTGTATACAGCTGCTCTAATCTAAGTGAGAAGACGAACCAACACAACACTGTGATGTTCACGCCAACCCGCATTTATCAAACTTCCCTTGAGCAGAGAAAGTCATGGCACGGCCTTTAAGATGACGGACAGGCCGAGTTCATATGGGATTTGGACGTGTGTTAGCACTCGACTGCTCCATCTGTTGACCAATCCTCAACACCGCACGTGAGTGTGCATTACGGAATACAAGTCTGCACTTTTAAACCAATCTTGAAGCTGAAGGAAGCTTTGCCATGGCTGGAATCCTTTCAATCCTCTTCAGGTTTAACATGAGCTCAGTGTATTTAGAGCTTTAAAAAAGAAAACGTCAGCAGGGCCACTACCACTGCATGGCATGATGCAATATGGGGGATAGTAGACGCAACATTACCTCAATTCCCAGAGTCGACGACTAAAGGCACCTCAATGCCTCTTCTTAACACATCGTTTTACTTAGGGATGTATCGAATGGTATCAGGTATCAGTCCGATTTACTTGTACTTGCTTAGAAACTAACATCCGAAGACATAGCGTCGTTGCGCTGATGAAGAGACAATCCGGATGTGATGATAAAAGAAAAGCAGACTGTGCTGAGGAGGAACTACAACACAAGCTACCTGATAAAACATCTTCACGGCATTTACATGGTGTTTAATAGAGAGCGCAGAGAAGCCGTGGCTTGCAAGAGCAGTTCAGTTCTACGAGCACTGAGCACTGAACAATTCACAAAACACTGATGCTGCTCTGCACTCAGGTTGTTCGTCAACACGATGAATCATGAAATACGTCCAGATTGCAGTCCATTAGCAGGAGAACATCACATACTATCACCTGGTATCGGACGTTGGTATTGGAGCTAAAATTTTAATTGGTATTTAACATTTAACAGCATATGTAATGTGTGTGGATCTTCTTGCACCGCATCTTCACGTAATGTAAACGTAAAACCAAGATAAAAACCATTATACTGAGGCTAAATTTTTCAATCATCTTTTATTAAAAAGGGTACGGAATCCCTAGGACCAGAGTTGAGATACCCTGGGATATGAGATCTTATCAAAACACACTATTCTTTACAACTACCTTTAATATACAACATGGCAAACTGTAAACGTACCATAAAAGCATGCCGTAGCCTACCTTGAAGGTATCTTTCCACACAGCACAGACATTCCCATGCTCGAAAACGATAACGATGAGACACCCACTTCCTGCATGAACTGTTTGAATGCTTTGAGGCTCTTCGTACGGGAGAAGACACACTTCTTCTGGAAGTCCGTTTTCAAACCGCACCAGCTGTTTCCTACAAGTGGCAGCCACCACAGTAGATCTCAGCGATCCATCTACTTGTTTGGCTGAAAGCACCAGCATACATCGAACAACCAAACTGTAGGCACTTGGTAAAAGATGATCAGCACTAAAAGTTCTTCCATCCTCTAGGAAGTAAAGTACAGTTTTAACTTCTGCATCATTTCCAACCTCCTCTACTTCTGTCATCTTTTGTGAACCAAGAACTGCTAACTGTCTTTGAGGAAGGGGCAACTCGCCAAGAAAGCTGACCTTCAGACGTATCGGGACTTCCTTCACGCTACCAGTTTCTGCAGATGTGTAGAAGACAACCTCCTCATGACTCCAGACCAAAGTAGGTCCACGCAAAATCGAGACGTCATTGCCCATCTCATAAGGCAATGAAAATTCCACGTGTAGCTTTGCACTGGTCCTACTGCTCAAAGAGTAAAGCATGTACTTAAAGCCTTGAGATCCCTTCCTGTGAAGCCTCAGCAGAATGCACAGGACTCTCTGCCTTGTTTTCACGTTCATGGCAGTGGTGCAACGAACGATGCTGGCTGCTCTGGAGGGGTTTTCGTACATGGGAATTATTTTATCGTCTTTGTTTAAGAAGTTGCCCGAGTCTCGGTTGAACGACATCCGCCAAAATGTGATCTCGGAGCCTTTTGAGCTTGGATGCTTGCACTGAAAGATGAGAAGGTCACCATGCAGTGCGACCAAATGGATGCGCTGATCTGAGGCCATCTTTGTTACTTTACACAGAAAAAGCTCAAGGAGATCTGAAGGTCTGAGTTGTGACAGAACTTGTGATTAGACAGTAACAGAAGCTGCCGCGAGTCTCAACTGGATGAAACAACAGCAGTAATACGTGCCAGAGATACGACATTAACAAGGGGGTTGTGATAGAAGCTGGGTTAGTTGAGACAGAAGATACAACAGTTGCGACGGGTTTAGCATGAAATGCAACAGAGATATAAATTTCAAAATGAGTTGCGACAATTATAACTGGAGTTTTGACAGACGATTTAAAAGGTGCAACACAAGAACAATTTATGAAGGAGATTAACCCAAGGTTCACACTAGCAAGTCACAAAGTGGCTAAGACACTGTAAAGAGACAAATCCAAACTTCTTGACGCCCAAAAATGGATGAACCATAGTTTCATCTTATCCTGACATATACGAGCTTTCATTAAATGTGTATAGGGACGTTACGAAGAAAAATAAAGCTTGGAAGGAAATAGCAGAGATCGCTGGTAAATCTGGTAGCTGTACGTAGCTAGTACAGTTAGCTCACTTTGCTAATCTAATCCAATCTGAAAATGAAGTGAAGCAAACAAATCAAACAACCAACTTCTGCACTGATTAGCGTGTTTTTTCATTTGCGTATAGCTAGTTCACTTTAGAGGCTATATATAGCTACTACTATATGGGGAAGGAAAACAATGCTGGACAGGCCACGCCCACACAAGCGACAAATCGCCTGGTTTTTGCGAACATAAAGTTCAACAGTCATGACAGAAGTTTGCAGAATTTCCAGTCATTCCCTTCAGTCTCGATGAAAGCTTCTCGTGTCAAGACGTTTGCTGGAAAAAAAAAAAAAGAAAAAGAAAAGAGGGAAATAAATAATGGATAATTTTAGTAACATGGATAGAGTACACAAAACACATCACTTCAGGAAACAATATCAGTTAATATACTGTAGCTGCTAACACAAATATAGCCACATTAAAACAGCTAAGAATGTGAGCAAATACCTGAAAATACCTGAAAGATATCACTGCTGTTACACACCACTAACACCTGAGTAACCTGAGTGAGAGCTTGTGCCTCATTTCTGTCAGTAAACAATTCCCGCCAAACTATTTCCCCTCCCCATCCGTATTCCGCTACTTCCGCCTTCAAGGCGTTCTCCGATTGGTCAGTGAAACTATTATCCAATCCTAACTCAGGAGCCGGTATAAAATTATCCAATCAGAGCGCAGGTTGGGCGGGGCTTGTCGGAATAGTGACAGAGTGAGCCACTGTTTTTTTCAGAAATCTGTTTTCAAAATGAGTCTATCTATCTATCTATCTATCTATCTAGCTAGCTAGCTAGCTAGCTATCTATTAAAAAATAAAATAAAATAAATGTATTTCTTACTTTACCATAAAAGTCAGGATTGATCTTGATGTAGAGTACCTCGTAAACTTCGCAGATCCAAAATGGCGTCCGTTAAGTTACAGTTTCAGAGAATCAAAATGGCGGAAACGAGCAGCAGTTTCAGGAAACACAGCTGTTTTGCGGAATCTCGGCTTAAGCTTGTGGCTGGTGTTGCCAGATTGGTTGATTTGGTGTCATTTGGAAATGTATAAATCACAGCAGACTTTAAAGATAATTTTTTTTAAATGTCATATAGAACTTTATTATTGCATATTACTGAGCTAAAATTTATTAATAAAATTTCACTGTAACAAGAATTTATTGACCATTTTCTTGGTGGTGTCACTGTTTTTGTTGTTGTTTTTTTTAATCATAATGAAACTTCAGCTAATAATTATTGAATTTTTGAATTATTGAATTCTGGATTCTAATTGGTCAGAAGGTGTTGATTAATTTTCTAGCAATGGTGCAGCTGCAAAACATATTAATGTGCTCGTTTTAATATGTTACCGTTTCTATAGTAACAGCTCATTCACAGGGATTTGTACTGACGATGCTTCAGATAAACCGATTATTCGAAAAAACATGTAATATTTGACATGGGGGAGTTTTCTGTAAGGAGAAATGTGTCTATTTAACATTTATGGAAGGAGTCTCCAGTGTCAGTCAGAGGTAGAGCAGTAACTTTAAGCTCTCTGGCAGCATGGAAAACCCAAGCTGGAAAAGAGAGATAGAGGGAGGGAGGAAGGGGGAGGGAGAGGGAGAGAGACAGAAAGAGAAAAAGCGAGAGAGACAGAGAGAGAGACAGAGAGTGAGGGAAAGAGATAGAGAGAGAAAGTGAGAGAGAGAGGGAGACAGGGAGAGAGAGACAGAGAGAAATAGAGAGCGAGAGAGAGATAGAGAGAGCGAGGGAGCAAGAGAGAGAGAGAGGCTGGTGAGGGAATCATGTTTATAGCTGCTCTAACGTAAGTGAGAACAGGATTGAACTTTTTTTTTTGCACAACATTAAATGTAACCATAAATGGATAAAAATCAATGATTTGTTGTTCTTTAATAAATGAAAAAGTAATTGCTGGAAAACTGTTGTGGGAAAAGAGGATCAGAACACAGTATGTGTGCACATTACTCACTTCACCTCATCACCCTGTCACTGATTATTTTCCTGTTATGGCACGACACCACATCTTTTATTCCGTGTTTATTTTATTCGTTTACTTTATTTTATTGAGACTTTGAGAGTGTTATTTAGTATTAATTCTGATGACAAATCGTTACACTATTAGTAAAACCTTGAACTAAGATTTAAACAAAGTGCATATGTAGTAAAACTCAGCCGATTTGTGACTCACCCATAAAGAGTGAACTCAGCCCAATCTGGCAACCCGGATGTGACAGTCGGTTCAGCGCAACATGGCGGACGCGGCACAGCCAGAAGCAGAGCAGGTTAGAGTACAATTTCACAATGATCGTCTTTCTCTACGTGTACAGCTCATAATAACTCCATGTGTCTGTGTTTTTTAATCTTTTAAAGGATTTAGAGATCAAGATTCAGGAAACGCGTCAGAGGTTTAAAAATGAGTTTGTTCAAGGTGAGTGTGTTTCCTTGAGTTCAGTTCCTCCAAAAGTTCCTCCACTATATTCATCTTAAAGCTTCTGAAACGACTTCATAGCTACAAGTGTCTGTGTGCACTAATCTCTGGCTGTGTCCCAAATGCCACAGTGAAGCGTAGTGCCCTACTTAGGGTGGATAAATAGGGAACAGGGATCTTCAACGCCTTGGACAGATAGTGAGGGTGCCATTACTTTAGACGCAACTTTATAGTACCTGAATGCCAAGTGGTTTCTTTTGGACGAGCTGTTATTTTCGAATGGTTTCCATTACAAATACCATTAAATCCATTGCTGGTCCTTAATGGTATCCACTAGACGTAACATGCAACCAGTAGAAGGTAACAGATTACCAGTAGAGACCCACAGGGACCATTACAGCTTCCATTAAAACCAATAAAATTCCCATTATAACCATTAAAACCATTACTGGTCCTTAATGGTATCCACTAGACATAACATGCGACCAGTAGAAGGTACCAGATTACCAGTAGAGACCCACAGGGACCATTACAGCTTCCATTAAAACCAGTACAATTCCCATTATAACCATTAAAACCATTACAAATGCTGTGAGGGTTTCTGTTGTTGTTGTTATAGTCATGGTCCTGGGGACGCGGGAAGGGGCTGGGCGATAATGACACTGTAATATCCATGTCATGACTAATGATGTCACAACACACATCGTCGCTGTAACGTAAGCGACTTCCCGCGACGTAAAATCTCTAAAACTCCACGTGTCGTTCATTAAAAATTAAACATCATAATCGTTGTGGTATAAGCGGAATAACACACATTACTTGTGCGGTTATAGGAAAATAATTCACTTCAGAAAAGGTTAGTGGCACTCCACTTGCGCGTTGTGCCACATCACACCCACCTGGGGTGCCTTATTTTCAGCAAATCCTGAGAAATTCGACCTAAAAAAAAAATCCAAAAAAAAAAAACAATTATTTTGGACGTACAGTTCACTACACGTGGCGAAGAAGCCCGTTAGTTGATATCCTGTGTAGTGCGCTAGTTCCTCGTGTTCAGACTCGGGTTACGCACATTTTCTAGGCGCATTACCTGCTTGTAATTCAGTGCATCTGAGGTTGCCAGATATTATTCCTCCAATTTTTGGATAGAAAATGCGTACTGAAAAATGAAACAGTGTTTTTGTTTTTTTTTCTTTGCTGTCAAATGATTTTAATGAAAAACTAAAATACGAATATGATCACGTACGAATGAGACGATGGAATAAACATCTAATAATCGTTTGGTATATTTTCAACATACTGTTAGTAATTATCACATTAACCCCTGCAGCATTTGGTGTCATTTCAGAAAACGGCTTCCGTGCTCAATAAAATAGCACTTGATCCAGCACGTCTCGTTCTTTTGCGTGAAGCCTGGACGCTGACTGACGCTGTTAATTGTGCGCACGACGCTAATTCAAGCTCATGAAATCAGTAACGTGTGCGTGAGATCTTTGTTCATTCGAATTGAAGAAAAGGCGGCCACGGTTTGAAGGATAAGCTGACCTAGCACTCATCTGTTACGCTCGCTTTAAGTTCGTTCATAATTTTATTAATAAAAAATTCCGTTCTTGAGATAAGAATAAAAAAAAAAAAAACTTGATTGATTGATAAAATGAAAGTGTCATATTTCTGTGTGTTATATACGGGGAGCCGAAGTACACTAAATAGTGTGCACTCTATTAATTAGTGCTCTTTATTTAGGAATCCTAAATGAGTATAAACTGGTAATTTATGCTCTATATACTGGGAAATGGCTCTCAGGAGGAATTATAGTGCACTATATAGGATGCAGAGAGTGATTTGGGACACAGCGGTACATTAAATCAGTTTAATATAATTGTGGTGTGTTGGGAAGTTCAGTCATTGCTTCATTTGTTTTTGCGAGTCAGTTCCCTCTTCAGTTTTCCACAGTGAGCGTTGTGTAGTTGTGTAATTGTGTAATTGTGTAATTAATGATTGGTTAGCAGTTCCACGGTGACGCTGTAACAGAAATAAAAATGTTGCTTCAGACAAGTGTTTTTTTTGTTTTTTTTTCAACCGTGACCTTCAAACTTTTGCCTTCTTTTTTGTTTTTTAAACTTTAACTCACCCAGAAACATTATGTAACAAGCGTCAATCAATCAACACGACAAGCGAATTTTCGTTTTGTAAACGTTATGATAACGTAATAAACGTATAAATAGTAATAATAATAATAATAAGTAGTAGTAGTGGTATTAATGAAAATGTAAAAATAAAATTACAGTGGAAGGAACAAACGCTGTTAAAAACATTCCGTTCAAAACGTTTTGTTTCTTTTTCAGATTCCACGCAGAAGTACGACAGCAGAGACGTGGAGCGACTCCTTAAAGACGACGCGCTGGTCGAAAGCTACCTCACGTGGAGGCAGTTCGTCGTGGACGACACGCTGAAGATGATCGACGAGAGCTTTCAGTGGAGAAAAGACTTTCAGTTGAACGGTACGTCGCGCTAACGCTGAAAATAAACAGACACAACAACGTTTTAGCACGACGTTTATTACCACTCGAGAGCTAAATAAAAGAAAATTCACTGTAAAAAGAAACGCTAACAGTGATTTCCTTTCTCAGTAATTTTCCACGAAATGTTTTTTTAATGTTTACATCATTATTTTCGATTGCTAATGATGTAATGATCATCAGAATTTCCACAAAACTGATTTTGTTAATCTGAACGCAGAGCTCAGAGGAATCCGCTTAAGCGTGTACGTAACCCGGCTCTGAATACGCCTAACTTTAGACTGTAGTTTATTAAAGTCACTTCTAATCCATGGATTAAATCAGTGTTATGGATGAGTAAATTATACCTTATTACAAATAATACATAAAAAAAAAATTTTAAATAAAAAAGTAAACATTGCTGTGGTGGAGATTTCTGTAAGGAGACTTCAGTCAGCGTCCCCGCTGTAACCGCCGTGAGGTAAAGCTGTAACTCTAAGTCTTCAGGACAGGAGTTCACGCGTCTTCGCGGTTTCTCAGTAACATGACAAGCTGCTTTTTTTAAAAACATTTTTGTCTTATTGACTTCAAAAGTGAGAAAAAAAAGACATGCTGGTGAGGGAACGACTGTTTCTAGCTGCTGTAATGCGATTTGTGGGTGTTCAGCAACATTAAATGCAACCATAAATGGATAAAAAGTATGTAATACATTTTTTTTAATAAATAAAAAATTGCAATTTGCTGTGGTATAAGAGGAATAAAACACTTTATCAGCATGTTTTTTCTTACTCAGTTAATCTTTTAGCTAATTAAGTTTCGTGCAGTTAATTTTCAGCCGAATTAAATTAGTTCTGTTTTTTATTTTTCTGGTTTCATTTAATTTGGTTACTTTTCAGAGAGTTCAACTAAATTATGTTGCTCATTTAGTTACTTATGTTGTTTAATTTAGTTAATTATTTTGTTGATTTTTTAAATTTAGTTACATATTTTGTTTATGTTTAAATTCGTTACATATTTCGTTGTTTTTATTAAATTTAGTTAATTATTTTTTTTATTTTTTAAAATATAGTTACATATTTTGTTGTTTATGTTTAAGTTCGTTACATATTTTGTTGTTTTTGTTAAATTTAGTTAATTATTTTGTTGATGTTTTAAAATTTAGTTACATATTTTGTTGTTTTTGTTAAATTTAGTTAATTATTTTGTTGTTTTTGTTAAATTTAGTTAACTATTTTGTTACTTTTGTTTAATTTCATTATATATATTGTTTTTTTTTTATTTTGTGAATTATTTTGTTGATTTTTTAAAAATGTAGTTACATATTTTGTTGATTTTGTTAAATTTAGTTAATTATTTTCTTAATTTTGCTTAATTTCGTTACATATTTTGTTGTTTTTGTTTGATTTTTTGAATGATTTTGTTTTTGTTTCATTTAGTTCATTATGTTGTTGTTTTTGTTTACCAATGCGTCGGTTGTTTTTCGACAGATTTGACTGAAAGCAGTATTCCACGCTGGATGTTTGAAACCGGAGCTGTTTATCTTCACGGCTACGATAAAGAAGGCAACAAACTCTGTATGTGCACATTACCATGGTAACAGCTAACAGCTTAAACTCTTATAAAGGACATTAGACACTAACATTTTATTTATTTTGCATAGATTTTTTTTTTTTTTTAAATGTCACTACTGTGTCTAAAGGTAAACATGTTCCTCCAGTCTGCTACACGATACAGCTTGATATTTAACAAACTCAGCGCTGTTGAAATCCGTCGCTCCGAGTCGTGTTTGTGCTCTGAGATAAAGTCTGTCCCGTTGAAGCCGCAGAATAAAGAAATCCCTTATTTTGGATAAATCTGCAATATCACATGAGTCTCAATCCCATAATTCTGTTCAGAGGAAGTTTGGGGAAAAACACAGCACGAGTAAAGTGACTCGGCTGGAGAAGCTAGAAACAGTGCAGACAAAATGGCTGACGTTTGGGACTGTGAAAACGTTTGGAATGTGAAAACTGAGAAAAACCATAAATTTGTGATTTAAAATGTTTGTATTTTTCAGTCTGGTTCAGAGTGAAGCTTCATGTTAAAGACGCCAAGACGATTCTGGACAAAAAGAAATACGTGGCTTTCTGGCTGGAGCGCTACATTAAGCGCGAACCCGGAATGCCTTTGACGGTCGTCTTCGACATGTCCGAATCCGGGATCAGCAACATCGTAAGTGAAAATAAAAAAACATCGTAAGTGTTCATCAGCGTTGTTCTCAGACTTTCAGGTCCTGTCAGGGGGCTTTAGAGAATTATCCGGTTCACTTAGCGAGGAGTGAACACACTCGTTCATGGGGTTTTAGCCTGTAGGGTGATAATGACAGCTACCGACTGGCTAACACGCGCTTCCTCAGAGACACGTGAAGCCATCCGTCCGGATCTTTTCACCCTGCTGCTCATTCTGCGTCACCGGGTGGCGTAACGCGCTACGTGCTGTCTGCCCTCTTCCGCATACATGAGCTCACAGACAGGTCTTTTTAATCAGAAACGCCAAAGAACAGGTGTTTAATTTGTATAGTGTTTTATTTGTATAGTGCTTCTGTCAGTAGACGTTGTAATAAAACTGCTTTACAGACATCCGGACGTATTTATGTAGGGATTTCGATCCCTAATGAAGCAGGAGGCGACATCTTCTTCACCCTTCTAAAGCAAGTCAAACTAATGTGTTGAAAGGAGGTTCAGTATGAGCATCAGGGCAATCATCTCATCTAAATCTTACAACATAACGTTACTTTTAAAGTTTTATTATTGTTATTGCAGCTCAGTTGTTCCAGATTTACATATCGCTAACTGCTAACGTATAAAAAAAAAAATCAGAATATTTTTACAGTATTATCTTGTTATTTAATTTAAATGTAAACGTGAATGCTTGCTTAAGTGTATAAAAATATATTCAATATTTTAATGTATCTTTGTATAGATGTCATATTTCTCTTGTTTTTTTTAAAATTATTTATTTAATTAATTTAATATTATTTATTATTGCTTTTTTTTAAATTAGCCAGTATTATTTACTATCGCTGATGTTTTGCTTTACTGTCTGTTGAGTTTGCTTTAAGGATATTTTGTAAAGGTAAAAAAAAAAAAAACCTTTGGAATTAGAGTGTGTTTGTGTGAAGTCCACTTCCAAGAACTGTTTTTATTGCAGCAGATAACAAAGACCTTACTGTGTGTGTGTGTGTGTGTGTGGGTGTCAAAAATCAAGCTAGAGGTCGAAGGTCACCCTTTCAAAACGTTTACGCATGGTGTGATTAAGCCCGCTGACACACGCCCTTCTCTTCTTTGAGGTAAACCAATAGAACGTGATTCAGGACGGCGTACACGTCTAGATCCCACGTTTGCTAGAAGAAGATTTGGGATACGTACAGTGGATATAAAAAGTCTACACACCCCTGTTATAACGGCAGGTTTTTGTGATGTAAGAAAATTTAAACCAAGATTACAAAGGAATTGATCAGGAGAGAGGTATAAAAGAATTTCCAAAACATTAAATGTACCACGGAACACAGAGAAGGCCATCATCAGCAAGTGGAGGAAATGGAGCTCCACAGTGACATCACCAAGAACAGGACGTCCCCTCCAAAATTTATAAAACGACAAGACAAAAACTTACCAGGGAGGCTGCCGAGAGACCTACAGCAACATTAAAGGAGCTGCAGGAACATCTGACATCACCAAAAGAACACCATCCGCACGGTGAAGCATGGTGGTGGCAGCATCAGGCTTTAGGGCTGGTTTTCTTCATCCAGAACTGGGGCTATTTCTTTTTTCCCTATAAATATTTCCAAACGTTTTTCACTTTATTTCTTTTATACTTTGTAATTTCACATTAAAGATGAGAAAATATCCGACATGATTTATCTCAGTGTCAGGGGGTGTGTAGACTTTTATATCCACTGTGTCCAAGCCATTAATTCTCCAAATCTATTGTTTTTTTTTTTCTATTTTCTTTTGCATGTGTGTAGTGTGCTGACTTTGTTTTCCTGAACGCTGGTTTTGTTTTATTTATTTTTTAAATTTGCCACATTTCAGATTTTTAAAAAAAAATATTGCTTTAAGTCTTAGAACACTCCTTTTCCGTCACTCCTTGTATTTATTTATTTATTTATTTATTTATTTATTTATTTATTTACAGGATATGGACTTTGTGAAGTACGTCATCAACTGCTTCAAAGTTTACTATCCCAAATCTCTGTGTAAGTGCAGTCACTGTTTCGTCTTCTAGTGTGTGTTAATCGACACCCTTTCGACCAATCAGAATCCAGGATTCAACAGCACTGTGGTAAAGTGTACTTTTTACCACGTATTTATAGAACCATATGTTCGTTCTTCTGTTTCTAGCCAAGATGATCTTGTATGAGATGCCCTGGATTATGAACGGTAAGGATTTTATCTTCACTTCACTTCCGCTACCACTCAATAAGCACACACTGATTTAAAACGTGCCTCCGCGAGCGAGATCTGATACATGAGCGTCTGCGTGTTACAGCTGCGTGGAAGATTGTGAAGACGTGGCTCGGCCCGGAGGCGATCAGCAAGCTGAAATTCGTCTCCAAAAGCGAAGTCCAGACGTACATCGACGCCGAGCATCTTCCTCCGCACATGGGAGGAACGGTGAGAGCCTCAAAAGAGCCAAAGCTGTATATTTATATGCAGGAAGTTCTAAAAAAATGCATCTGAAGCACGGTGGTGGTAGCATCAAGTTCAGCGTTACACCTGGCCTCTGGTTTCTTCTCTCTTTAGCCGGTCACTGATAAAGTCATGCCATATTCTTTTAATTCAGGCTTCGATGTGTCTTTTAGGACCAGTATAAATACAGCTATCCGCCGCTTCCGGATGACGACTTCCAGTCTCCCATTTGTGAGAACGGACCAATCGTTAGCGAGGACGAAAGCGAGATAAAGGACACGGAGTCGGAGTGTAAAGAAAGTCTGGACTCCAGCTTTAACCTAGAACAATCCATCAAGAGCAAAAAGGTAGAAATTTCTCTCTCTTTTCTCTCCCAGTTTTTCGTAGTTGCACACTTTCTCTTTAGTGTGTTACAGTTACTTTGCCTTCGTTTTCAATACATGGCTCAAACACACGAGATGATAGTGTTTAAATTTTTAATTTATAGATTTTACAGCCGAAGGATTGATCTTCAATCCAAATTCCGTTTTTATTCTTGCATCAAAACATTACCACAGTTGTTTTTATAAAAATGCGGTCTGTATTTAAAAAAAAAAAAAAAGTGTCAATTTTAATATTCCAGTTGGAATATTGCTGTTTGTTCCTAGCTGGAATTTATTTTTATTTTTTTTTCGTTTTTTAAAATTATTTTTATGGTTTATTCATTTATTAAAAACACCCAAAATGTAAAAAAAATAATAATAGTAATAAAAGCAAACTCTACTAAAAAGTAAGCTGTCAATTATCTGACTAGCAAAGTGAATATTTATTGCTATTTATTTATTTATTTATTTATTTATCTTTCGATTTATCTAGCTATTGTTCTCCTTGACATGAAACGTTTTCCATTTAAAAAAAAAAAGTGTTTATTTATTTATTTTTCAGAGGAATCATAATGCATATGTTCCACTCCCATCAAAAATCTCACATAAAAAAAATTCACACAAATCGAGACCCAACTGTTGATTAATGACATAGATGTACACGCCGAGCTTCTACTTTACAGTAATAGTTATTTTTATTTTTATTATTATCGTTATTTCAGTTTGACGCCTTGCTCAACGGCTGAAGTTCTCACGAAGCTGTGAAACAAGCGAGACCAGTTTAACACGGTGGTCTAAAACTCACTTCCTGTTCGCTCGTCCTTTAAGGAAGCTGGTGTCAATAACTTTCTCATCCGACACGTGCAGGCAGGTTCTGCAGCTCTGTCTGACCAGCGTGTTTACTGCGTTCTGATCGTTTTTAATCACATTTCATTACTACTGATCGCTTTTATTTAGCATTAAGTAATAAAATTGAAAAAACAAAAAAAGTCAGTCTGAGAACAAGAGAGAGAGAGAGAGAGAGGGTTTTTTTTTTGTCTCAGTTTTTGTCAGAAACCAGTCACATGATCTCAGTTTGTGAAAACACTAGTCAGGCGTTTAAAAAAAAAAAAAAAAAAATCCCCCACTAAACTTTCTAAAAAGTCTGTAAAAGTTCCTATAAAGTAACTAAACATTTCTAACACGTTAAAACCACTTCATGACGAAAGACACTGAAGCTGATGTAATAACATTATTACGATTCGCGTCTTTCGCGTAAGCAAAAATAGTCGCCGGTATTTTTCGTTTGCCTTAATGTACACACGTGTGAAGGTGTACATCTGAAGAGCAGGTATTAAATTTGCAGAAATCAGCGTGTACAGCGCAGAGCTGCAGTTTCAGAGACATGCGGCGTTTCAGCTGAGACTTTCTCATTCGTATGCAAACGACGTATGACGCCGTAAAGCAACAAATCCAAAGGTCCGACGTTTCTGCCCGCAGTTAGTTCCCGATTCGTGTTCGACGCACGTGTAAAAACGTATAACTGCGCATCCTGTCATATATACGAAAAAGAAAAATAAAGCTGGGAAAGAAGTTAGGAGAGATTGTTGTCGCTCGAAGTGTGAACGTAGGAACAGTGATTAACGGTGTGTAAATAAATACATCCGGGGAGCAGGTATTAAATTTGCAGGTGTGCGCTTCTGCTTGATGAAGACAAAATCATACCTGTTTCAATAACGCAATAATTATGCTTCAGTGTGTAATATGTCTGAAAGAGAGAAACCATTTTCGTTGTGATGATCAAGCAGGTGCCAATAATCACGTGTACCTTATACCTTATATATATATATATATTTAAAAAAAGTGTTAAATATTTTGGAAATTTTGATTTATAGTCTAAGGTTAAATTAGAAACAAACAGTCACTGACAAAAATTTTGCACAAAATTATGTGACCTTAAGATAAATCACAATCTGATAAACCAAATTATTATTATTTTATTTATTTATTTATTTGTATATTTGTGTTTCCTTTATCGTCGTGTAACACAGTATATCATCACAGCCCTTAGTTGCATCACTCATGTTCATGTTCTAAAGTTATTTTTTCCCCTTTTTTTGTTTTAAAATAAGGACTTTTAAGCTCGTGGAGGTGTTTGGCATCTTCCTCACATCGCCGGCGTCCATCGCATTTCATCCGGATGTTCCATATTCTGATGATTTCCCTTTTTTTTTTTTTTTTTTACATTTTTTTGCTTCTTGTTGTTGTTGTTGTTGTTGCTTTTCGTTTGAACTTTTAGACAATCTGCAGCTGAACGACGATTCTCGAACTTGATAACTTCTTAACTTGATTTGTTTGCCGATGGATTCATTTCCGATTTTAATCACTTCTAACATGGTGTTTTGAATAATTTGTGCACAAATTACCATGAAGTATTTTATCATGTCGTGATCATTTCCTTAATCAGGGTGAAGTGTGGGTGTTTTTGTTTTTGTTTTTTCCGATAGCCGATCGATTTCACTGTGATTTTTCTTGCAGTAGCTACGTTGAGTGTAGCTACTCAGCATTTAGGAAAACTGATTGTTTATAATCACTCTAATTGCCTAAAGGGACTTCAGAGGACCGCTGGTCTTTGACTGCCTTCCCAGTGGGCATGCGCCTGTCAGCTACCTAACGTTTTAAATATGAAGACACTCCACTGACATTCCTTTACGTTTCAATACAGTGACTGAACTATAGTTAACGCTATACTTAATTTAAACCTTGTTTCGCTGGTTGGATTTTTTTTTAAGTGTCCTTTCATTTCATTTTGCCTCCAAGAAGGCTGTAGGGGTAGTGTACACGTTTTAGGGGTAGTGCCGTACCTGGACAGGTATAGACCACAGGTGTTACGGTTTGAAATTGTCACAGGATGATAACCTTGTCTAAAAACCTAGTCTATTTTGAAAACTTTCCGCTCACACACCATGACCATCCGTGATACCGTGAGCCCGTAGCAGCCCTAGTACAGACTTGCTCTGTGCTCCAGTTCCCATGTCTATGTATGAACCTTATGCACCTCCCCTCTGTTGAAATCTTTAGCCTCCATTATAACGTCTGCTGGTAACTGATGAAAAAAGGGAATTTTTATTTGGTTTTTTTGGGGGGGGGGGGGGGGGGGGGGGGGGGGGGGGGGGGGGGGGGGGGGGGGGGGGGGGGGGGGGGGGGGGGG
>CM074978.1:485979-516201 GCA_037576825.1 Pangasius krempfi
TGCGAGGATCTTGTGCAGAGGATTCCAGCTTTTCTTTGTAGAAGACAGTCTTAGCAGAAGTCACTTCAGATGAAAATAGATAGCATTATCCTATTGATAGCATTATCCTACTGAAAATCCTATTGGTTAAGAAGAGCTCCGGTTTTCGTCGTTCTTCTACAGATCGCTCCTTATTTACCTTGCAAGAAGTGCATAATTGTTTCCTTTTTTTCTTTTCCTTGTTTTCTTGGGGGGCTGGAGGGGGTGTAATTTGTGTGAAGCTGTAAAGCATTCAACTTGAAATTGAGCATTGCATCCCAAATCGCTGTCAGATGTGGGAACCTGCAGGTGGAGGACCTTTAGCTTTGGTGTGTCCTTCACTGAGATTTGAAATAGAATGTGACCTTTCCTTTCAGAAGATTGTTTTTTTCTATCATTAAGAGCCTCTTTTGATTCAAGTCTTGAGGGCAAAGTTTTTCTTTTGTTGCTACAATTCTGTTTATTGCTTCATTGTTTATTCGCCTTGGCAGTTATCAGGTTTGTTTCTTGCTTCGCTGCTTTGCTTTATTTTTTTATTTCAGGAGTTTGCTGTGAAGTTTGTTGCTACGTGTAGCCTACTCCTGAGCCTGAGGAGCAGTGAAGGAGCAGTACAACCTCTTTTTTAAAAACTTATTTTAATTAGAAACCATGATACTGGGATGGCAGACCTGCCCTCCTCTACGCATTTTGTGTAGGACCTCAGCATTTTAACATCTGTGTGCGCTAGTATGAGTTAATATAAAATATGCCAAAAAGTGTCTTTTTCCGCCCAATAAAATGGCACATGAATCTGGAATGACTGACAGTTGTGTAAGTGTATCAAACTCTCTGATATTAACTGACCCCCTGGAAGCCCCGCCCCTTCCCCCATCTCGCATTAGTCATCTTTCACCCGATGCACTAGTCTTGACTCGATTTTCACACCCAGATTTTTTAAAAAGTTCCTGCAATAACAATATTGGACACAAAGAAATTAAAAAAAATAAAATCAGTAATCCAGTGAATGACAGTGGCACCAGCTAGAAAACCTGTCTGTCATGACAAGATTGGTGGCCCTGGGATGCTGCTCAGATCAGAGATGAACCTCATTGTAATCTAATTTAATTAATTTGTATAGCACTTTTATGGGGGGTTTAGCCCAGTAGTATATCATTTGACTGTAGATCAAGATCTGGGTGCCCCCAGTCTAACCTGCTTCAAGCTACCTTTAAATGACTTAAATGATTACAAGGGACCTTTAAGTGATTTAACCCTTTAAATGGGTTACTGATCAGAAGGTCAGGGGTTCAAGCCCCAGCACTGCCAGCTGCCACTCTTGGGCCCTTGGCGAGGCTCTTAACCCTACTTGCTCCCTGCACTCTGACCCCAGCTTCCTAACAAACTGGGATATGTGAAGAAAAGTAAATTTGTACTTTACAATAGACATTGTCATGAAGCAGGTTTTCAGAAACCCAGATATACATTTAGATCCATAATGATCAAGCCAGAGATGAGATAATTGAGGAAGAACTACCTGAGATGAAACGAGGAAGAAACCTTGACAGGAGCCAGACTCAAAAAGGAACCCAGATAGTGTGATTTATAAATCATTACTGTATACAGGTGTGAAAGAGTAAAGCTAAACAGTACCAAGTGTGTTTACAGGATGTTCAGTATGAGCAGATTGTGAATAAGAGTGCTGTGGTGAGAAACAGGACAGTTTTTATGATTACAGCAGTTCTTAGGTACGGTATCCGGGTGAGATCATCCACTGAAGCAAGTGGGAGACTCGGGCACAAACTCTTTTTGAGAAGTGCACTCTTTAGGGTATACAAGTAGGTTCATCCACAGCAATCTTTAGGAGATCCATGTGCTACCCACCACAGCAGATGAAAGTGGGTCAGAAGGCTTCATCAGGCAGGTCCTGAGGGTGAGAGGAGAGTGCAAGTGGGGACTTTGGCAGCTGACACCAAGACAGAATCTGTGAACATGGTTACTGTGGTTCCAACAGACTGGTTGGAACGTTTCCAGGAGTTCTGGATTAGGGGCATGTCCAATCCAAGTTCATGGGATGTCCACCAGAACCACAAGACCAGATTACCTGATTGTCCGATTGACCAATTGTCTTAGCAGAAGTTGAACTGCCCTTTAAACTTTTAAACAGGGACATTCTGGTCACATTTGCTCTAGGATACATATCCAAGAGCTTTCATGTGACCAACTTCACCAGGGTGACTGCATGACGCTGGCAGATCATCAGATCGAGTTCTAGAACATTTTTGGGGCATCATAATTCATTTTCTGAACCAGCCACTTCCACTATGAAAGGTAATAAATGGTCTGTAAGTACGGAGGACAGCCACAGATCTGAAGTCATGAACAAAGTTCTTTTATTGCTCATGGCTTTGGGTGAGGAAAGCTATGGTTGTGTTGGTTTCTGTTCATCATGTTTCAAAGAACTTTAATAAAAAAAAAGCTTGGAAAGATGGCTTAATGGCATCACAGAATACTTACAGTGCCCTGAAGTATTGATGAAGCTTCTTCACAAATGCACTATGTAGAACCAGGTAACCAAGGATTTTTGGCCCCACATACTTGTTAAAAGTGCTGCTGGCACAAAGAGTAGCAGTATTTTTTAGGCATATGGTTTGTCCTGTGCTGGAGTGGCACCTGGTAATAGTCCCTTGGTGATGAAGTAATTCTGCAGCTTTAAAATAGATGAATTTCTCATTTAGGTTCAAGATCATTTTCTGAGTATAGGGGCTTTCAACTTGAAAGCATGATGTCATGATGTGAAAGAGCCAGACATGTGGTAGACATGTGGCAGGCCCCTGAGTTTCGAGCTGTTAAAAAAAACCTCATTGCCACATGAAATAGTGGGGCTCAGCTGGACCAATGAGGTGAAACCTAGGATCAGAAGGTTACATAACTAAAACTGAAATGGACTTAATATGTAGCATGCCGTACTCAGATCATTATGATAGCCTTGCTTGATCAGCCTCCAAACACTTGTGTTTGGGGAATGGACAGGAATTTGTGTTGGGGACACTTGGCAAAGCGAGAAACCCATGGCTGGTCATATTTGCAAGCAAGTTCAGATGAGCGGTTTACTTATTCAGATGCATTTTTTTTTTTTACTGGCGGTTCATTTAACCAACTTCCTGTGGCTAGCCTATAAAAGTTATAATATGCAGGCGAGCTAGTCCTCTGTTTCAGAGACAATAGGCACAGTTGCAGCCATGGTTATGGTAGCTGGAAATAAACCAGGGCTATTTTGAGCATGCACAAATTTGACTGGCTGTTTCCTGCCACGGTGGACATGAGGTTTAGGTGAGTTTATTTTACATTTGTGCTTTTATTTACAGCAGGTAATGACACTATTCTTTTGTCTTAAAACATATTTATACATGTATATATTTTTGTACGCTGTTATTTTACATTACGAGTGAAGATGCTAGGAAGACTTTGTCTCCTGCAGTGAGGAAACAGAGGAAGTGGTATGCAGGACTTGGCTCCCATTACTGCTGTACTTGCAGCTTGTTAGTGACTGTGATTGGATGCCTCGACAGACTTCCACTAGCTTCTCAGTAGCAGACCAACATTTTTGGTGGTAAGGCCTCAGGAGTTTCCTGTCCACAGACGGCAGACTATTACAAACCTTCAAGGTGAAGCACGAGTGCAGAAGAACCACGGTGCAGAACTTAAACAAATAAACTGGCAAGGCTTGGCAGTGTGACTGACAGAGTGGCATGTTTATGGTGTTTTAGCTAACGAGCTACAGCTGTGTTTCATTAGCGACTATGACAAAGGGATTGTCTTCACACTTTTACATTTTATTAAACGTTAAACAGCAGAATGTTTCTTTTCCTCTCAAAGCTCCATACGTAAGTACGTAAACATGTTTAATTTATTGCACATGGAAGCGTTTATTGGAGCTTTGAGGGTTAAATGTTGTGTGGGAAATGCGGTTTGTGTGCACACACGTAGCTTTTTATGAACACTTAACTAAGAAGTATAAAGTCTATAGTACGTGTGTTTTCGTGCGACTCTTTATCAACCAGTAAAAAAGTCGCAACATATACATGCATAAGGATAGACCATTAACATTATGTTCTAGCGGTATATTTCCAGGTGCTTTGTGTCCTGTACCAAAACTCTGTAAGATTATTAAAGCCCTTTTAAGAGGTGAAAATCAGAGGAAGCTTGACCTTCTTAACCTTCTCTAATGGGTAGATACAAGCAAAAAGTAAACAGATAAAATAGCTCTTCTTTTAGACGTTTCTTTTTTTTCTCACTATTTTTCAGGTGTTCCTCTAAAGCCCAGGAATGAACTGACATTTCTTGAATTAGCATCAGGCCAACTGGAAGTCCGCTGGTCTTCAAAATTCAACGTTTCAGTGGAGCCGGTGGTTTATGTTGTGCAGCAGCGCTGGAATTATGGCATCCACCCGAGCGAAGACGACGCAACGCCATGGCAGGACGTGGCACAGGTTCAGACCTTGTTTTCAGTTTCAACTTAAATCAAACTGAGAAGTGCTGAGAAACGTTGAAGCACGTTATAAATATGCAAAAAATGTGCAAATATATGGATGCAGATTAAAAGCTAAAAGTTTAAACTGAATATTTTTGGGCTTTGACGCCTATGTCCAGATTTTTTTCCTCTACTGTGTTCACCTGTTTCGTGTTAGCCCTTGATTAGTTTATATCCTTGTGTTTGTTGCGAAGTCTTGCCAAGTGTTTTGTATGTTACCAAGCCGTTAAAAACGTTACTGACCGACTAACATCAGCTAGCAAATACGTAACTACTCAATGCACAGTATACTGTATAGACCTGTCTTATTGAGGTTTTTTTTTCAGGTCACAGAAGAGCGTGTTGAGTTGGCGGAGATCAGAGCCACTCGGTGGTACCAGTTTCGCGTTGCGGCTGTGAACATACACGGCACTCGCGGATTCACGGCGCCAAGCAAACACTTCCGCTCATCCAGAGGTGAGTGTTTGTTATTATTCCTGCTCAATAAAATGAGCTATAAAAATTTACAGTGGTGACACACCGTCTCCTCGTCATGTGCATTTTAACCTTCATGGTGTGTGTTCGCTGCACACACACACACACACACACACACACACACACACACGCACGCCAGTTCCTTCCTTTTTAGATTCTACAGCAATTCTAGCATAAGACTTAATTTTAATATCACAATATTTTCATCCCAGTGATTTACTTGTTTAAATTAGCGACGGGGTTTCTAATACACAGGAGACTGTGTGTGTGTGTGTGTGTGTGTGTGTGTGTGTGTGTGTGTGTGTGTGTGTGCCAAGAAATGAGGTAAGCTGTCTGTTCTCTTTCACTCAGACCTCTGCTACAGATTAGCGTGTGTGTGTTAAATGTAAAGCAACATGAAAGAGTGTTTGCGACACACACCAGATTTCCAGGCTTTTCTTTCCACACAATCTAACCTCAATTAATTTCCTTTAACCGGCGCGTACACACCCTTAAAAATCATCTCCAAACTGCACACCTGGCCGAGCCTGTAGCGACATCTGACGGGAAACTCAATATATTCATCTATTCTAGAGCGCTGTTGAATTCTGGTTGAATTCTGATTGGACAGAAGGTGTTGAGTCGCTTTCTATAACAGTTTTCCCGGCTTGGTATCTTATGTGTCGGTGATTATTTTCCTGTAACAGCACGTCCCAAAGTGTTTTTATTCGTTACGTGTTTGTTAAAAGTCAATCTAACGTATAACAATGACGTGTTCTAGTAAGAACATTAACGTTTCTCTAAATAAAAGAGAACGCGAGCTCTGTTCGCTGATTAAAAGCAATCAGCCTTGCAGAGTTCATTCATTAGTAAATAATGGGACATGAATCAGTGGCAGTAATCACACACACACACACACACACACACACACACACACACACACACACACAATCAGCTCACGTTACGTCCCTGCTTTTTCTCTCGACACGGCCATTCATATGATTTCAATTTGTCATCATTTGCCATTTATTTATCCAACGCTGCTAAGGTTAGCCTGCTAGTGAACGGCAATTATTTTCAGATGGGACTAAAAATAAAAACTCGAAGGATCTCCTAAACCGGGCGTGTTCGCGTTCTGCGTCCTGACTGGCACTAAAGGAACAATTCAGCCGCGAACAACGTAGTCGATCTGCCGAAACTTTAACCAAAGCTTTAACGTAACAGTGTTTTATATCGCGGCGCTGTTGAATTCTGGATTCTCATTGGTCAGAAGGTGTTGATTTGATTTCTATGACCGCAGCTCTGACAGAAATCAAATCGTTTCTATAGTAACAGTTGATCGACCCTGTCTTAAAATAATTAGAATAATATATAATAATACGGCGCTACAGTTCCGCACGTCTGTGATGTTTGGTGCTGTAGCTACGAGGTTACTTTAGCTAACAAGTAGTAATTTCGCAAACTGAATATGATTTTATATCATCATGCGAATCACTTCTTCCGTACAATTCCGACTACAGACACCTGAAATCTGAAAGCCACGCCTCCTCCGTGCTTTCTTCTCATTTTAATATCAGCTCAAAAACTCTCTTTATCCATCTCAGATCCGTCTCCTCCCTCACGCCCGTCCGGACTCAAGGTGTCCAACATAACGACGGACGCCGGCGCTTCAGTGACGGCACGTCTGGACTGGACGCTTCCCGAAGAGCTGGACGTCCCGATCCATCATTTTAAAATCTCATGGAGCTGGAACGCTGCTGGAAATCCCTCGATTCCTTCCAAAAAGAAGAGGAGAAAGACCATCGATGGGGTAAACTGTCCTTACCTGGAAATAAAAAGAAAAAAGAGATGTTGATGTGGTGACGTTCTCGGTAAGGAGACGTTTATTTAACGTTTATGAAAGGAGTCTCCAGTGTCGGAGGTACAGAAGAGTTTACGCTTTTTTTGTGGTTTCTCTGTAACATGACTTTTTTTTTTGGAAGAGACAGAAAAAACAGAGGCTGGTAAGAGAACGAATGTTTACAGCTGCTAGAACATCAGTGAGAACAGGAACGAACTTATTCTGCAGGCATTAAATGTAACTACAAACGGATAAAAAGTATGACGAGTGATTCTTTACGTTCTTTAAATGATATTATAGCGTGCACTGACGCTCTGCTTTCGAGTCACGATTGCGCCGCCGTACTCTCCACACCGTCTGGCCCTTTTTGTCTTCCACTTTCCATATATGGTCGTGGTTTCCTGTTCTCAGTCTCTTCATCTCAGTGATGAGCAGTACAAACGGTATTACAGAAGAACCTGAAAGACCCTCCCTGTGATGTCGGGTGTGTGTGTGTGTGTGTGTGTGTGTGTGTGTGTGTGTGTGTGTGTGTGAGCTCACTAGCCGGTAGCTAACAAAGTAGCGCTACCGGTTGAAAAGCGTAACACTCGTGTAACGATGATCAGATGTTTCAGCAAAGCCTTTAAGCCGAGTGGTTCTGTTAACACGTGTAACTCCACTGACCTGCCAAAACACACACACACACACACACACACACACACAGCCGATAACCAAGTCCAACCCAATTAGCTTCCAGTTTCCAAAACACACACACACACACACACACACACACACACACACACACGTGTTTTCAATAATGCCTGCTTTTAAACCTGAAGGTGTTTTCAGAGTGGATGTGAGATTTCATGAGTAGAAACAGGTCACTTTATTTTCTCCGCTTAATCAATTCTTACAACACACACACACTCTCACACACACACTCACACTCACACACACTCTCACACACACTCACACTCACACACACACACACACACGCGCACATAAGACAAGACGTGTGCGGATTGTTTTTCTTTCAGCTAATAACAATAACTAGGTCATCTAGTCATCGGCCTTCTGTCTGTGTGTGTGTGTGTGTGTGTGTGTGTGTGTGTGTGTGTGTGTGTGTGTTGCAGGCGAAGAGCTCAGTGAATCTGGAAGGTCTTGCAGTAAACAGCTCGTACACTGTGGAGCTTCAGGCCGTGGCTCTGTGGGGTTCAGCGAGACTGAAAAGCCCAAAAACAGCCCTGCAGTTCAGCACCGCTCGGGAGAACGAGCGCACGAGTACGACACACACACACACACACACACACACAGTATACTGTAGTCACAATATTGAAATAAACAAATAAACCTGCACTTATTTTGGCTACCCAGAGCTCCCGCCGAAACGGAGAAAAGCGTTTCCCGCACCGTCGAGGAAACCTACGAGCTCTCTGGAGGCCGGAACGCCGTTTTACCAGGACGGACAGCTGCAGGTTCGCGTTTACTGGAAAAAGAGAGGAGGTGAATTTCAACTCCTTTTCATTTCATATTGCAGTCAAATCATATCACCATCACGTCCTCGTTCTTTCTAATGCTAATGACGGAAATCCGCCCCACGAGCAAGACGACGACACATCAGGCAGCGTCTAAAGGCATTTTTCACTTCGTTTCACAAAATGTTTCCATTCCAAAGTCTGAAAAACCTCAAGGCACGAAATCAGGCCGTGACTCAGGGACCCGGCGTTAATGCTAATGAAGGAAATGCCTTCTCCTCTAAAGCTGTTAGCTCTACCGCTTTGAGATGTTTGATGCTAATTGGTTCAAGCGACGTTTCTGGGACTAAACTGCCATTTTGGCATTATTGCGCAGTGTGAAAACAAAACAAACCAAATAGCAAACGATCCAAACGTATCAGTTTCGCTGTGATTCAGATTCAGGAAACAGTGTGAACGCGCAGTGAAACAATACTTGAGCTGTTGGGGTCCGGCGTCTCGTTTATAGCCTCAACGAAAAGCCAAAAGTGTGAACGTCCAGCTTCATGTTCACAACCTCCACAGCGCATAAAAATCGATTACATCGGAAAAGAAAATGAAACGAACCCTTTGATAGATCACCATGAAGTTACTTTAACTCACGCCGTACATCTTTTATAGATGTTCTTCTCTTCCGTTCTCTTCTCTTCCTCCGAGCCTCGGCCTTCAAAGGGCTCCTTTTTCCCCGCCCTCTTCCCCTTAGGGACCGTAACTCGGTTGCTAATTAGTAAAACAAAAAAGGATCAGGTTTCGTGTTTGACGGTTCGGCGCCGCGTGATGAATAACGGACTTGAAAAGCTAATTCAAAACTCGTGACTGACTGACTGACTGACTGAGTGAGTGACTTTTCTTCTCGCCGTATGATGCAACTTCCTGCTGAACATGTGACTTGTGGAACATTTCGGAACTGCAGTTTGCATCTCCTGTACTGGAAGCTTTCATGCGGCTGTTACTCGTGTTAACGTATTGTTTTAACACGTTCTACGTGCAGAGATGCGTATCGTCTGAAAGAGCCAGATTCACACCCCTAGTCCGTGGTGTGTTAACGTTATCCCGATGTCTCTGACGACGTTTTGTGTTTTTCAGATCTTGCAACAAGCCGCTTCCACGTCCAGTGGACGCCTGAGCTCTGCCTCCACAACGAGACCAGAGCCCCGGAGAAATCCGTCACACACGTGAGTGAGGACGCTGAATTCCTAGAAAAGTGAAAAGTGAAACGTGAAGAGTGCAGCTGTAATGTTATATAGCGTTTATGTGGGTGCTTGGACCCCTAGTACAGACTCAGTACTTTTATTCTGTCAACTGAATTCAGCCTCCAAGCAACAAATCTGGTGTGTGTGTGTGTGTGTGTGTGTGTGTGTGTGTGTGTGTGTGTGCGCTGAGAGAGAAAGAGCTGGACACATTCTTGAGAACACACTAATCAGGTTGCTAGGGAATGTGCATTCGCTGTGCTATAGAACTCTGGAGGGAAGAGAGAGAGAGAGAGAGAGAGAGAGAGACGCCTCAATCCCTCCTCCGCCTTTCGTCTCCTTTTCCGCATGAATGAGTGAACGATTGTGTTTCTCTGCCGTCAGGTTTCTGCGTACTGAAGTGTTTTTCTCCGACGCTTGTGCACACGTCACCTCTTAATCACTTACATCATATTTAATTGATATTTTGATATTAAAATATTATCAAATTGAGATGTAAAGACTCCCCCCCCCACCCCCACCCCTCTTTTTTTTTATTCAGGAGAATTTCATCAACCTCTCTGGCCTGCTTTTCTCCTGCAAGTACAGAGTGACCGTTCACACACTCAAGGCCAAGAAGCACTCCGAAATCGGCACCGCTGCCTTCACCACGCCGTCTTGTCCCGCGGTACGGAGCAAAAGTCACAAATCCATCGCTTGTCCCGGAGAAGAAGGTGAGAAACGTAATACAGCTGCGTCTTAACCGAGTCAAAGCCGACACGACGCGATCAGAAACGCGCATCTCTTATTTCTCTGGATCATTTCAGTAGCCGTGAAGGTGATGTCCAAACCGGAGAACCTGACGGCGTCCTTTGCGGCGAACGGGGAAAACGTCACCGGACACTTCTCCTGGCGCGTCTCCCGCCCTCAGCCTCATCAGCCAATCACGGGCTTCCAGGTCACGTGGGCAGACGTAACGGTAACGAATCGGGAGAACAGCCTTCCGAACAGCATCATCTCCCAATCGCAGATCCTCCCTCCAGTGAGTTCCCGCGCTCTCCGCCGATTCGCTTTTGTTTCTGGACGCCGTTGTGCCGTGATCTAGCGCTCCAACATGAGGGCTATCAGGCCGAGTTTAGCGTTTACGCTTCAGGACTGCAGACGTGAACGTGACCTTTATTTCTTTCTTTTATGTTATTATTTTGTGTTCAGTGTGTTTTCGTTTGGCCTTTACTACTACTTCACCTTCATTTATTCAAACAGGAGCTTCCTGTGTTGTGGTTTTTTCAGAGTCAGAACTTCCTGTTTTGTATTTATTTATTTTTTTTTTTCAGAAAACTTCCAGATTTGTGGTGTTTTTCAGTCAGAACTTCCAGATTTGTGGTGTTTTTCAGTCAGAACTTCCTGATTTGGGGCATTTTCAGAGTCAGAATTTCTTGTTTTGTGGCTTTGTTTTGGTCCCAGAGCCTCCTGTTTTATTGTGTGTTTTTTATTTATTTATTTATTTATTTTTTTTTTATAGAGTAATAACTTCCTGCATTTGTGTTGTGCTTTTTTTTTTTCCCCCCAGGATCATAACTTCCTGGAGGTCTTGAATCTCAGGCCCATGTCCTCCTATAAATTAGAGGTGCAGATCATCACCAGTGTAGGAGAAGGTCCTGCCATCATGAAGGTTTTCCACACACCCAGTGTTTCCTCAGCACACAGTAAGCTTCTCACACACACACACACTCACACACACACACACACACACACACACACACACACGCTCCTTAAAGCAGGCTTTAAGCTTCTGCTCAGCCCATTTCCCAAGTTTGGTCCATGCTCCATATGTAAATATAAATCAGTCCTGATCAAGTTCTCATTTCTCCCAGGGCCCAAACTTCATCAGCACTCAGGACATCAGAAACACTCGTCAGAAAAGCACTGAGAGACCAGAACACCTCGAGTCAACCTTCAGAAAGCTTCAGTGTCTTACAAACTCCTGGACTGATTCCCCCACTGAAGAACTACTTCCGGGTTTGGTTCTGGACTGGTTCTCCTGCTGAAATGAAATCTTAGCTGGGAGATCTTCTGATGACCCCTATGGCAGAAATGGTCCTGGATCTGGTTCTCCTGGTAAAACTGGTTCAGGGTCTGGTGTGGTTTTACTGCTATAGTTGGATCTGGACTAGCATTTAGCAGTACAAGTTCTGGACTCGTTCTGCCAAAGGAACAACTGGATCTGGACTGGTTCTTCTCCCAAAACTGGATCTGATCTGCTTTGTTTTCTGTACTGTGTATAAGGCCAGAACTGGTACTAGAGTGGTTCTCCTAACGACGTGAATTGTGGACTGGTTCTCCTTCTGATAGCACTGATTCTGCACTGTTCTTCTGGCCACAAAGTTATAGACTGGTTCTCCTCGTGAAACCGGTTCCACTTCTGTTTGATTTCTGATTCTCTTTTCAACAAGAACCCGGTTCTGAAAGGTACTAGACTACTCATAGAAATAAAAAAATATATATATATATCGAAGTTTTTTAAAAGTGAGAACAAAATATTTTTCTACTACAGAGCCATGTTGAGGTGTTTGAACAGATGAATGTATCCTCAGAAACGTGGAAGCAGCTTTTGACTGGAAAATGTTAAAAACTAAACAACTTTTTTTTTATATATATACAGTGGAACATCTCCTCACGTTTTAACAGTTACACTAGCGTTAAAGTGCATGTCTGTCGTCCCATAAATAATTTGTGAATATTTTCCACTAACAAATTAACAGAGACCCTATATGAAGAATATTACTGCGTATATTGTTTATTAATAACTTTATAACTTTGGGATGGATTAAAATGATAAAACTGTATGTTCTCGGAGAACATATTCGCTATATCAATATTTATTTGTGTGTGTACTTTTTGAGTGGTGTGTGTGTGTGTGTGTGTGTATTGTACTCCTGCTTTTTTTTTTTTTTTTTTGACCTGGCAACTCCTGCTAAAGAGGTTTTGTATAAAATAAAGTGTAAATATGGTATATTTTTGGCAGTTAGACCTTGTACATATTATTCAGTAATAAAAATTATACCTCAGTCCCTTTAACACACTTTTGCGTAGTTATTATTATTAGAATTAAAAGTTATTATTTTGGTTGATTTGTTGTGTATTTATTAGCTATTCAGAGTTTCAGCTACTTAATAAAGAATTAATTTACGCAGCAAATGATTCCTGTCAGGGGAAAAAAAAAAAAAGAAAATACTAAGTTTATAATTAATTTAAGGTTTATTTTAGCTGATATCATTTGTTTCAACTGAAGTATGAAGTAAAATGTCACTCTTACCGCTTCCGTTTGCTAATCAAAGCTTTTCAATGCTAGTTAGCCGACTGCTGTGGTATAGCCATTCAACAAATTTGGCTGGAAGTTAAATAAATTTAGGTTTACTCTCAAAAACCTCAAAGTTAGCCTTAAATTAGGACTCATCTTTAATAATGATGCTGCTTTTGTTTTTGTTTTCTGGTATAAATATACTTTAAAAAGCTTCAGTACACTCATTAGCTTATATGCTAGTAAAATGGCTAGCATATTTTTAGGAAGCTGCTCTGATAACAGCATAAAAAAATGCTAAAGTTTTCAACTTGTTTTTTTGCTTTTCTTTTTTAAATCCACCTAAACTTAAGTTATTTATATAATTTAAAAACAAGGTGCTTTAAAAAAAAAAAAAAGGGTGCTGTTATTGCTTAGCCCTTCGCTAGTTAGCCCTGCACCGTCATGCTACGGTAACCAGTTTCATCTGCATGCTAAACAAACTTACGTTCAGTAGCTTGGCAGGCTGTTTAAAATAAATCCCTTACTTTAACTAATAAAAGATTCCTGTCTGATAAATAAGATGGCGGATTTCGGAACTGTTTTCTCTTTCAGCTACTGATGAAATCTGGGTTTTCTTTCCTTCTTTCTTTCTGATGTCGATCAGACGTGTAGATGCCCAGAGGCTCGGCGTGCTTCTTGTTAAGCTTAGCGACTAGTAAAAAATAAAATGAAAGGCCACATCTGACATTTTTTCCCCTCCGTTTCTAATCGAGACCAGGATACATGCCGCGTTATCTCCTCTGCCTTGGCTGAGCTCCAGTTCAAACAGCAACTGGCTGCCTGTTTTCAGGAGACGCTTTGGGCACAGCAGCATCTCTTCAGAAGCTTCTCATGAACAGTTCTATGAGAGTTAAAAAACGTGTATATAAATATAATAAATATTAGCGTTAAAGCTAAACCTTCTCTGAATGGTTTACACCTTCGCTTTTTACTTTTTTTGCTCTTTTTAGCAAAAGCATCAGTCAGAACAACTGCGAATAAAATCAGTGTGTATAAAATTCACTGAAGGGGAAAGGACGCGGGCCATGAAAGGACGCACACTTGCTTCTCATAGTGGTTACTTTTACTTTATGTTGATTTCATCTAGGTGAACTTTGACCTGTCAGTTTATGAGCCTCATTCGTGAGCCAATAGAAGACAAGAAGGCGTTTTTTTTCTTTTCAGGATGAGAAAGAAAGGCGGAAAAAGGAGCTGTTAATGATAACGGCAGCTACAGGCATAAAGCATTACTTTCTATTCACATCCGCACAATATCATCATCAGCTTTTACTTTTCTATAAATAACGACCAGCTGCATCACTGACACGCCCTTAAATATCTAATGACGTACGTGACGCAAACATCCGGATTCGTAGATAATGCAACCTGCTAGAAACTTCTGGCTTCCCTTTACACAACTTCACATCATTCATTTATTTTCACGTGATCTCACACCTCGGACTTGGCCTTGTTACGCACAACAAGTTTTTTCTCAGTAGGATGTTAACGATTCGCACATAAATACGAAATATCGGACTTTAGAATTCGCCTTTAAATCTAAACATTATGTGGAGGTAAGTTCACTTTCTTTGGTGAATTAACTAGCAACTTTTTGCAATTTAGATAGTTGAATTACCTAGCTAGTTTAGTTTTGTAATTTAGCTAGTCATATTAGCCAGCTAGTTTTGTAAATTAGCTAGGTAGTTTACTGTTGTAAATTAGTTTAAGTTAGCTAGCTATTTCAATCGTGTACATTAACTTGTTAAATTAGCTAGCTAGTTGTTTTGTAAACTAGCTTGTTCAGTTAGCTACAGTAGTTAGTTAATTTTTGTAAATTAGCTACTTAAATTAGCTAGCTAGGTTTTCATTACTAAGGTGACTTAATTTTAATAGGGTTATTAAACACAACCGAACTAGCAGGCCAATGTCTAGGTTTGTCTGAGTTAGCAGAATTTCTTCCTCACGACTGATTGCTTAGCGACCTAGCTCGTCATGCAGGGTCGGATATAGAGAATCTACAGTCAGCTTTTTTTCAACAGTTAAAAATGTTACTATTTTACTCTTGAATACTTCAAAATATTTAAACGTAGATACTTTCTTTAATGCCAATTGGGCTAGTTTAAAACCTCTCCACCAATATCTTGTTTTATAGCAAATAATCAGAATGAATAATAAGGTAAAGTGTGTGTAAGACATTAGAAGCATTTCTACTGTAAAGACTGAGAGAGGAAAAGGGGGTTATGGAGTGGATAATGTCCGTATATCAGAAATGCGTGCGCACCACAGTGACCTTGTTTCACACGCAAAGGCTGAGAAAAAGAAGAACAACGTACCTCCCTTGGGTAGAAAAACAAACAAATTTAAATAAACTGTTTATATTAAACCAGAAAAAGAGGGGCATTATGGGAACCCGGGCAGAAACAGGAACTACAGAGCCAAGAAAAAACAAACCTTAAAAGGTTTTTCAGAAAAAGTCGGATATTCAGAAGAAAAAAATCAGCTGGACGTGAGATTTTCGCAAAATAACTCAAAACGAGGCAGCTAGTTTTCTTTCCCTCTGCAGCCGGGTGTGAAGATTTCAGGGGCTTTTAGGTTGCTACTAAATAATAAATTTTGCAAAAATCGTTTTCTTTAAAATAAATGCGTGAGTTTGTTCCATCTATCAGTGAGGAACCACTGGTGGAAAAAAACTGTTTTTATTTGAATAAATTCAAGAAGATTCAAGTTAGCAAAGAAAATTTGGTCCAGTTGGTCCACCCTTGGGGCTCTTTTTCCCCCTCTAACAATCCACAAAGGTCACCGTGTCGAATTTGATGAGCCCCATTTGAAGCACTCCAGAGGTCAAAGGTCAGAGGTAAATGATGGGCCCGAGTTGAAACTATGAAACGTCCCCTGAGACTGAATTATCCAAATCTTTTTCAAAACATCCTCCACTGACGTTGAGTAAAATAGTCCGAGTTTTTTAAGCGGTAAAAACGGATTTAAATGCTTAACGCCAATTACTGCCCATTTCCCAGTCATCTCCCGTATTTTCCTGAAAACGGAAAGTTATTCCGGCTTGTTGACCTCTTTAAGTCGTAACTGAATCAGTGCCATCTGAGGATAAACTCTGCGAATCAACGAGAAAACACAGAATAAAAATGACCCGAAAAAATTCACAGGCAATTATTTAATACCGCAGCGTTCCTGAATTCTCGAATCTGATTGGTCAGAAGGGTGTGAATGGAATACGTAATCAGCCACACTTCCGATTTCTCCACTCTTTTATTGCACAGATCTCTACTGTAGCTCATCTGTAGTATAAACAAGGTGGATGTAAACATGTCAGAAGTATTATTTTGGGGAAAAAAACGTTGGTGGAATGAAGAGAACGTAAAGAGAACGAGTTCGTAATGCGGTTTAACAGAACCACGATGATATCGCTGATCAATCTTTAAGTAAAGTTGTGTGGAAATGTTTTCGTGGCTAAAAAAAAACGTTTGTTGATTTTCTACGTATTCGCGTGCGTATGTTCATGAATGCCAATCATCCTTAAGTGCAAAAAAGGGTTCACGCCGCAGCTCATTTGAATTTAGTTACGCCCACAAAACTCCATAATAGGTAAAGCTTACAGAGAGCTGAAAGCTCAAAATGACAACAGAACAGCGAAAGAAGAAAGGAAGTTATTTTGAATGAAGTGAGGTGAAAAGAAAATGGTTGGTCTATCCAACTCTTTAGCCAACTAGAAAAACAAAACAGACATCTGTGTAGCACAAACAAATGATCGTACCTAAAATAAGTGGCTTCATGCTTAGCATAATTAAGCGGTTGGTAAATGAGATGCTAATGCACTGTGAAGGAACTGCTAACAAATCAAACTAGCGAATTTTACTACATTTCCAGAACTTACTAGAAAAACGGATGTAAAAACGAAGAGCAGATGGGTGACCCTGCTCTGTTGAGTTAACCCAGTGATTAGCATAATGAGCTAGCCTCACATCAGCGCCAGGAAACAATAACGCGTACAAAGCTAATATGAAATGCAAACATTTTATTGACTAGACCACTCCAGGGGATTTACACATGAAACCCAGCAGATGATTTCTACTGATTTTTGCAATCAATCACTTTTCAGAAGCTTCAAGCTTCAGTTGCCAAGAATAACACTCCCTCCATTTCGTTCTTTCTCTTCACGGTGCCTGGATCTCATTATTCCTGCTCCCTCCCTTTCTCTCTCACCTCCTTCTGTTTTTCATCGGGGACAAAATCGTTTTTAAACAAGCGTAATTCTGCCGTTATTGGCCTCGTTTTCATCTAGAAAATTCATTGTGTGGCAGCTTTTAAAAAATCGATAGAGTTGATCTATGTAGTACGTACTGGACCAGTGGAAAATGTTTATTTTCATTATATTAGGAAGAGATGCTAAGATAATCCAACCCTATTCGACCAACAACACCTCCCCAGGCTAGGATTCAGCAGCTTCCATTAAGCTAGCTGTTTTTTTTTTTTTTAGATTTCATAGTCACCTCAGAGCAGGTAATATAGCTGAAAAGTGCTAAGAATTAGTTTAGACAGTTTTGGTATAAATCATAATAAATACATTTTCCAACACATTTCCGAATCTCGTGAGTTTTTCCTCAGCGGTTTCTCAATTGACGTTTTGATGCTAATTTTATACACTTTAACCCAAACACTGTGTAGCAGACGTTATGTCCTAAGTAGAAATTTGACCTGAAATTTAGTTTATGACAGCGTTTGCCGTGGACCAATGGGAAATTAGGAACAGCATCACGGTAAATTATATTAGCAATATATATTAGCAATCGCCAAGGCGGTCCTTTCCTCTCGTAACTCGTATGGTTTAATAAAAACCTCTGTGAAATTTCTGATGTCAATGTTTTCACTACATTCAGATTTCAAACACACTGTGCTGTCAAACAGCTAGCTTGCTAGTTGGGTAATTTAGCTAGCTAATGTTTTCACTATGAATAGTTAGCTAGTCATTTACAAAACCTGAAATAATTGGTGTAGATTGTAGCCAAACCCGCACAGCTACGAAACTCTCGCAAGGTTAAACCTACGTTCACACTAGCAGGTGCTAGCTAGGCACTCGTGGGCGTGTCTGAAACATGCGCCACAGGATTGGTCCGAGGAACCAGGTAAGGTGTGTGTGTGTGTGTGTGTGTGTGTGTGTGTGTGTGCTGTACAATCGTAAAGATGTTTTTATTCATGCATTGATTTATCATTTTGATTCTGACAGCTTGCTCTGCAATCAAAGACGCGACAGGGAGACGTAAAGCCTCTCGCGCTTCGCCGGGGTTGAGGCGGAGCACATGGAAGTCAAGCGAGATGAACGGCGAGATGGATGGACGGATGAAAGGGGAAGGGGTTACTAGCATGTTTAATAGGAAGCAGGTGCTGCCTGCAGCCATGCACACTCATGAATATTTAACAATTGGACGAAACATCAATCAGCACCATGTCTTTTTTAGAGCGCAAAATGCAAGCTGGGAAATGTGTCTAATGAATAATGTAAAACTCAGGTATGTCCTCCTTCAGAAACGCCAGATTCGGACACAAGTGCTGAGTTTCCTTCACGGTCTGAAAGGTGGAAAGTTCAGCCTGATTAATTACACATTCTGGCTCAAATCTACTTACTTCTCACTAGTTAAGGCAACGATTTCGTTCTTATCTCTTACTCCTAACAGTGTTTTTACCCACAATGCACTGAGAAAGTGGCTACAAATTTGCCTAGTTAGCCTAATGACTCAGGAATCAGATTATCATCAGAGTATTTGAATCAATAAGCATTTTTTTAAATTATTATTTTGAACAAAACTAGATTAAGCAACAAATCAACAGTTTATGTGTGTTTTGTCAGAAGTATTGGATTATATTGAATATAAAATTAGTATTAAAAATGCCCGTATTGACATATGCCTTGACATATTTTTGGTTGAGTTCCATAGCTGGTTTTCATGAAATGAACTGTTTGCTAGTTATTGAATTACACACGTTCATTTCCTTTTGAAACAGGAAGTTAGGATGTTGGCTATTTTCCACAGTAGCCAATAGTGACACAGAGCCCCGCCCCTCAAAATCCAAAATCAACAACAGGCGACTTTTACACTGTGTTTTTAAAATAAATTTTAATAAGATGTGGTCACAGATTCATATCAAGGCCATGAGTTAATAATTTGAGGCCATAAACTTATGACAAACAGGAAACTGAATGGATTTGCCGTAATATGCATTTAAATATCATGATCTAATTCTGTCTGGAATTTGAAAGATATTTAAAAATCAGCAAACGTTTACTGTGGGCACTTGTTGCACTAAAGGAGTGGTGGACCTCTTGTCAGTTTGATCCCTCAGCTAAAAAACTTCACAAGAGTCTTTAAAAAAAAGACGGCAGTGTAGAGGGCAAGTCGAGGGTAAAAAACAGTACTGGAATGTAACCCTGACTTTGAATTTAGGACCTAAGGTCTATCATGCAAATATCTGGAAGTAATTTGTACGTAACCCTTGTCATGAGGTTGATCAATGGCGTTGCCACCAACATTAACAGCGTTCAGTTGGAAATAAGGAGGGTTAAATCGTTTAACTCGGAGTGCGTTTGAAACATATGCGAGCTATTATCTGCTATCATGGGGTCTTAAAACAGTCACATCGACCCGATGCCTTACCTAAAGGCCACCGTGAGCTGATAAAGTAATCAAACTGCCATTAAAGTGTCCATGAAATGAGAACGAGTGAATCAGAAATGTTGTGAATGCACATAGTATAGTGTAGTATAGTATAGTATAGGGTAGTATAGTGTAGGGTAGTGTGGCCAGACTGGTTCAAGCTGGCAGGAAGGCTACAGGAATAAATAAAATAACCACTCTGTACAACCGTGGTGAGCAGAAAAGCATCTCAGAACATGCAGAACCTTGAGGTGGATGGGCTAGAACAGGAATCTGGGGCTACAGTGGGCACAGACTCGCACAAACAGGCCAGATGAAGATCGGATAAAGACCAGGCAACTAATAAAATAGTGAATATCAGATTAATAAGGAATTATTTAGGATGTTATTATCCGTCACCGCTCCTGCCAGTAGACATACAGAGGCTACGCAGACATGACGACGTTATATATGACATTTCTGATGCATTTCTTGGACATCAGAGATATTAAGAAAGCATAATTTTACAGTAAAACGTGTTCTTGTGGAGTGCTACGACTTTCCACATGTAATGATGTTGATGCTGTGGGTTTGTCCCGCCCAACAAGTGATCTGATTGGCCTGCTTTCTCGTGACGTATCGTAGATGAGCGCTGATTGGCTCTCTCTGTAAAGTTGTCCTGTCATTTTAGTTTACAGACTGTGATTTTAAAAAAACTTTACATTTTTGGAAATATGTGCACAAAGCTTTATCGCCAACATTTTCTACCATTTGGCTGTAGCTACATGAAATGCGGTCTGATGAAATAAAGAGACGGTGTGGATGGGAGGTGCAAGTCCCTTCGTTTTAAGCCTTCTGAAACAATGCCGCTTGAAAAATGGAAACAGGACGTAACAAAGAACCTTAACATTCGTCATCTGGCTGGATCAAAATAGAAATAATACAAGATCTAATAGGAGTAAAGGGAGATCCTAGACATTTTACAAGGTCTCGAAAGCCTCGTAACGAAAAATGACTTGTTTATTTAAACGTCAA
Organism: Pangasius krempfi; assembly: GCA_037576825.1. Classification (NCBI taxonomy): domain Eukaryota; kingdom Metazoa; phylum Chordata; class Actinopteri; order Siluriformes; family Pangasiidae; genus Pangasius; species Pangasius krempfi. The sequence continues at coordinate 506,464 of CM074978.1, forward strand.
TCGCAGCAAAGGACCACGGATGAATTCTGCATCAGCACTGCAGAAGGATGGACGACAGACATGGGAAGTTTAGTACACACAAACAAATCTGAAGACTTATTATTATTATTACTAGTAGTAGTAGTAGTAGTAGTAGTAGTGTTTTTTCCTAGACCTGTTCCTGGAAGACCTCAGAGTTTGTTTGCATCCTAATCAAATCATGAAGACCAAAGAGCTATCCAAGTCCAGGACAAAAATACGCCCAAAGCTGAGCATCGAGTAGATCATCGTTAAATCCATTATTTAAAAAAACCACAGCCACAACCGAGGCTCTGCCTACAGACGGCCAGCCACCAAAAGTCAGCGGTAAAGAGGTGATTATTCAGAGAAGCAACCAAGAGAAAAAAGGAAAACTCTCGACATGATGCTTCCACCACCATGCTTCACAGTAATACTGATTCCATTTCAGTCCCAGGTGGTGACCCTGAACGCGTGAAAACTCCAAATCACTGGATTATTATCGTTATTATTATTTCATAAGCCTAGGTATTTAGCTAAAATCCTATAGTTTGATCTATTTAGTTAGCTATATTCACTTATGACTAATCAGTTCATTATAAACGTTTAGGATGTTACTAAATGTTTTATCCACTGAAAGCATATGGTGGCACACAATCACACAATCTTCGATTTCGAATTTTCGATAGCTTGCATGGCGGCCATTTTTAACTCACCACGTACCAGCAAAATAAATCGATACTCATTCTCCCGGCTGCAAGACATTCTGCTGTATACGGCGAGGTTATGAGCAAGTTATTCTCTCAACTGAAGAAGATGCAGTGCTCCAGCTACCAGATTTTCTCCGTTTTATTACCGTAATGCCAAAGTAATTGAAGACAAAAAAAAGAAAGAAAAAAAACCATGGAAAAAAATTCAATCAATAAAGCAAATATAAAGTATATAATAATGTTTAATGAAGTTTTAAGTAGAGGAAACAGTGTGAAGACAAAACATTAAGCAACCTGATAACTTTTCTCCTCAGGAGATCTGCTCTGAGGAATTCTGCTTTTCATTTAGCGCTGTGTGTGTGTGTGTGTGTGTGTGTGTGTGTGTGTGTGTGTGTGTGTGTGTGAGAGATCTCAGTTATTAACACAGCACCCGGCACATTCCAGTCGTCTTTACTAAATGGCTTCATGCGGTACCAGAGTTTTGCCTCCCTCAAGGTAAATTGTATACACACACACACACACACACACACACACACACACACACACACACACACAGAGTCCAAAGAGAGGTGGGTTATGATGATATATGATCTATATAGTGATATTCGGCCTGCACAAATTAAGAAAAAAAATGTTTAAATGGCACAAATCCCAAAATACATCATGAACACTGTCGGTTTCCGGCGTGCAGCAGCACTGACACCTAGCGTTTGGGTTTGTTTTTGTTGTTTGTTTGTTTTGTACTTGCAAGTTTTCTGAGAGCATAAGAGTTTGATAAGAGGTCTGAGGTTCAGCAGCTGCTAAATTGAGCTAGTGTGATGAAAAAGTAAATCCAGCAGCAGGTGAAGGAACGAGCTGGATTACTGATTTTCTCACTTTCCACATGCTTTTGGAGGAAGTAGAAAAGCTGTCTTTCGGTGAGAGTGTTCCTGTGTGTGTGTGTGTGTGTGTGTGTGTTGTAGTCTCATTACTGCCCAGTCCAGAGCACAGACGCTCCCCTTTGCAGGATCAATAAAACACATCTGTCTTTCTTTATATATGTATATATAGCATCTCCACTGTTTGAACACCTACAGCAGATCTGTTCCAACTGTGAACGAGTTCCAGAGGGGTGTCAGTGAGGGCTGAAATGGAAAAGACCAAAAAAAAGAGATATTTCAAAGGCTGTACATTTGATCAGAGTACGCGAGGAAATGCGTCGAAGAGCTGCCTTTTTTTTTTTTTTTTTTTCACAGTAAAAATGTGCGCAGGTGTTTTGAACTCCTGTATTACCTGACACTCTGTGGAAGCTCCGCCCCCTTTCCTTCCCCTCACGTCCCCTCACGTCCTCACTTTCTGTCAAGGTAAATGTTTTGAGTTCACTGAAACGTGGCGTAGCTGGGACGCGGGCCTCATGGGGGAAAACTTTCAATACGTCTGACCTACAGGACTGAATGGGCGTGCTTGAGAGCTCGGAAAGGAAAGATCTTTCCTCACGCCAAGCATCCCATCATCCTCCTGCAAGGTCCAGACTGAGGAGGCCTCTGAGGCTACTGGAGGACACACACACACACACACACACACACACACACACACACACACGTATACACACTTGAGCAGTTGTGTCAGTGCTTCAGGGAAACAATTACCCAGGAGAGAGCCAGTGCCAGTGCATTTTTTCCAGCCATTATCAGCAGGGAGGCTGTTAAATTGTTCAATTCGACTTTGAGTGTTGCGATCTGTTCTCACGGCTTTAGACAAAGACGCCCTTTGTTTTTGCATTTAAGGAGAAACGAGCGAGCAGAAAAATGTCTTGTTGGTCCATTGTAGGGGGCCAATCATCTAAAAGCAAGCTGTTTTTTATCTCATCAGCCATCAAACACACGGGTTACATTCTTCCAGTGTGTTCCAGCATGCTCTTATTGACTGAGCGCAGTGAGGACGATAAGACGTACCTGAGTTAGTGTCACCTGTGTGTGTGTGTGTGTGTGTGTGTGTGTGTGATTGCATCAGGAGCATGATTGTTACTACTGCTGAAACTGAAACCACGTGAACAGGACATTCAGATGGGTCTCAGCTTTAAATGATGGATTCTTGACTAATACGCTTCAGCTGATTAAAATGAACAGACGTGTAAGTAGAAATAGAAAGACAAAAAACAACAAAAAAAAGGGGGAAAAAGGGGGGGAAAAAGGGGTTGTTCTTGTATTTTTAATTGTCTAAAAGAATTTATTCAAGAATGAAGCCAGGTTTATCCTGGTTTGGATCACGGTTGATCCGGAGTCTATCCCGGGATCGAGACGGGAATACCCTCTGGATGGGACACCAGTCCATCGCAGGGCAACTGCACACACACACACACACACACTTTCACACACTCATTCTGCAGTGTGGATCAATGTAATTAGAGTGAAGGGGAGAAAAGTGAAGGTGTGGTAAGAGCGGTGCAAGCTCGTGTGCAACTCGGTGTTTTGTGTTTGTCCATCCGTGGACAGCGAATCAAACAAATCCAGGTGAACTTTTGACTTTTTTTTTTTTTTTTTTCGCTAATCACATTTTCAACACAGTTTATTTTCTAGGGAAATTGAATTTAGCTTTGAGTGATCCGGGACCTTTTCAGAAGCCTGTGTAGGGGGAAAAAAAATGCATAAAGGAATCACAGATAACATCAAAAAAAAAAAAAAGATTAAACCCTGAACCAAGATGTTTTGATACGGGAGAATGAAAGTCAGTCCATGCAGGGAAGAAATGACGGTAGAGCTTAGACACATTATGTATACCAAAACTACAGGAAGGAGGAAATATGTAGTGTGTTCTTTACGACTTTTACAAAATTTACATTCATTCAGTGAAGCTACAGCTCAGTATAATACTGCTTGGATTGCTAGTACAGTCAGCTTGCTAGTGCTAATCTGCCAAACCTAGCACTTAGCATAAACTTTGTTATATTTAACAGTAATAATTAAAACTGTCAGATCATTTCATGTCAATCAAAATGGCCTTTACATCACACAGTGAGTGATTTTTTTTAAAGGAAGTTTTAAAGAAGTGTATTTTTTGTAAAGGAAAAGTGTCCACGGTTTGAAGGATAAGCTGACCGAGCACTCATCTGCTACCTCTGACGGCTCACTTTATGTTACTTCATAAGTTTATCCAGAAAAATTCGCTCCTTGAGATAAGCAGAATATCTGATTAATATCTTGTCTCGTCCGAAGTCTTCCATTCTTACGTGAGAAGGGTGAAGAGGACTGCAGAAAGGGTGTGAGGAGCGCTTCAGGGAACCCCATCCACAAGCCATGGCAGTGCTTTTAAGTCTTTTTATGGATCCAATCCTTCAATCCTTAACAGTAGCAATGTGCCACAGGCCTCCTGGAGCTGCTCACCAGCCAGACAAACATGGTTTGTGTTGGAGCTAGGTCCAGACTGTGATTGCTTCCTGCAGTGCAGAAAAGGACCAGGGCATAAAAGGTTCTTGGAATCACAGCCGGGGGTTTTTTCGGGAGAAGGAAAGAAAAAAATCTGATTGAGGGAGTGAAGATGGTGAGTGCTTGAGGGCTGCACAGCGACATAATCTAATAGAGATGTAGTGTTACTCAAGAGTCTGTTAGCAGCTCGGAAATGTTTTCTCACCGGGCTAAAAGTTCACCGTTTGAAGCCTGATCCAACTGATCTGTTAATCACCAAGCCATCCATAAGTATGAGGTGTAATATACCTACACACTGTGGCCCGATTCATCCCATTGAGAGGAAAAAAACTCCTAGACTTCATGGTTTCAGGGCAAAAAAGACCTTATCTTATTTAATGCACGCTCAAAAAGTTGCACAAGAAGTTGCATGATTTATTGATTTGTCAAACTGTTTATGGGGCGAAGGAAGATTTCCTGAAGACACTGAGAATAGAACAGCAAGGCACGAAGACTCCTGGAAATGTATGGACGTTTCTCTTGTTCTCTTGTTGTTTCCATCCATTTTTCCCCTTTCACTTTTGTGTTAATAATCCGAAAATATTGCAGATTGTTCTTTCACTCTGTTTTTGCTCTCTCTCTCTCTCTCTCTCTCTCTCTCTCTCTCTCTCTCTCTCATGCGTTGGTTATTATACTCCACATTCCCCAGCACGGGAGATTCAGGTGAAGAAACATATCATATTTAATATCTTCACTTAGCCTTCAGCTTCACCATAAGGTCAACAAATAATATCTAATCACATTCTTGCCCTTTTCCCCTTCAAGACAATTTAATAAATGATCCTGAAACGTCATCATTTTTTCCCCTCTTGCCCTGAGGTCATCGTCAGGAAGATCAGACACCCTTCTCCGAATATAAAGGTTTTCACTGATCGACCTACACGTTCGCTTCTGTATTCTGGAGTATTACTTACTAGCATGAGCATTAGCATTAGCATTCTTCTACAGTCTTGAACTTGTAGACTGATTGTGAAGCACAGTGGTTTAAGCTGCAGTCAATCTTTGTACGCAAATTTCTGATTTTGTAAGCAATTGGATTTCAAAATTAGCTTCTTGGCCGATCGACAACTAATCAGACTACGTTCTGATGACTTTTTGCTAGTCGTCCCATGAGCCCACTGAAACCACGGGCATTTTTATATGAATAAATATGAATTTATTCACCTCGAACTTGTTCAGATCAAACTAGGGTTTTTTTTTTAAAGACCTAACCCACAAGTTGTTTACTTCGAAACTAACGTTCATGAAGACTACAACCTAATGCAAAAATATTACACTCATTATGATATTCATTTTTTAATTGGAGTCCTGACTGGTCAGTTGCTCCGAGATGTGCTACGACACTGATCTGAACCAGACACAAAGAAAGATCAGTTTTTTAAAAATAAATTATTTTGTACATTGACCCCATTGTAATTGTAGAAAGCCCCTGGTTCCACCACCCTGTCCTCCAGCTCCACCCAGTGGTAAGAGGAGGGTGTAGCAGGTAAGGAGATGACACGATTCAGTACAACAGCCACAGCTAACTCATCGTGTGTCGATTATATTGATAGGCTCCAAATAAACATTGAGTTAAATGTGTTTTAAATTCTTTAAGGCAAGATTGGTTTTAGGGTATACCACCACCTCTCGTGCCGTACAACCAGAAGCATCATCATTATTTCCCCAAGGGGTAAGATACAAAGCCCACTTCATCACAGGAGCCCCTGCGGGATCAACAAGTACCGCCAATAAGTCTGGCTGGATCAATGAAGAACCCTTTTGCTGATTTCCCTGAGCATGTGGCCACACAAAGTGTTTGTCTGACCATTCCATGCTGCTCATACTTCACACTACTTGGTTGTTCCTCTAGGGAAACCATTCAAGGTTCTATATAGACTATAACGATCCAGTGACTTGAATCAAAAATGAAACGTGTCAGATTGTGGCAGATTCAATAGCATCAACAAATATCGTGTTAGCACCTCTATCTACAACCGAGCGTTTCCCTGTCAGAAGTGGGCCCAAGCAAGGAATTAAAGAACCACTGAAGAACTGCTTCTTCTAGCTCTACTCCTGTGAAAAACAGGAAATATTCTTAACTAAACCTGGTGAAGTATGGAGTAGCACACAGCTCTTCTGTCTTAGATCCCTGAGAAAATATAACAATAACTTCCACTACTATGCTGATGACCTTCAGCTGCATGTATCTGCTAGACCAAATGAATTATCCCAGGTTCGTAGGTTAGAAAATGCTTTAGACACCGAAATGCTAGAAATAAACACACTATGAGCCACTGTGTCATGACTAACATCAGTGTGTGTGTGTGTGTCTGTTGTAGTGATGACGTTTGAAAAGAAGCTCTGAAATGATCTGAAAGTGTCCAACACTGCCCTCTATTGTTCATCAGCATCTAGTACTGAAATGGCTGTGATTATACTATATTATCACTTAAACTATTCAATTCAATTTTACTTGTACAGAGCTTTTAACAATGGACATTGTCACAAAGCAGCTTTACAGAAATGAAACTATGATAAGCGCAGGTTGATGACAAATGACCTGCTGTTTATTCAGTGTCTGACTGCTGAACATCCTCTTGCCACACTCAACGAGCAAACACTATTTAAAGCAGCTGTTTGAATCAGAAGGATATTCTGGGGCTCTAGTGTAACACTTACGTAGCCATGCGGGTTGGATCAAGTTCTGCCTCTGCTCTCTGCTCTCTGGTCAGGCTGAGGCTGGGTTCTGTCGTAATCCTCAAACTTACACTGAAGGGGAGAAAAACTCTTGCTCCAGGGCCCCCAAAAAGGATAGAGCCGGTCCTGTGTGCAGCCTCCTACTCTCACTTGGGGAAAAAACGGTAGAGGAAGTGAGAAACGTCTCCCTATTAAACGCATAAAGCAAGTTGTGGCCTTGTTTTTTTGTGAGTGTTGGATATAATAGATCTTTATTTCTCACTCCCTTGACTCTAAACCAGAGGTGCCAAACATGCGGGCTGAGGGCCGGGATTGGCCTGATAAAGGTTCTAATCCGGCCCAATAAATGAATTTAGAATCCATGTTCTAAATTAAACTCATCTCGTGGACCATAATTAAATTGAAAGATTAGAAAAATGAGCTAGTCTCTGTTATTCCACTGGAGGCCAAATTAGAGCAATAAACTCAGGGCCATAAACTCGGATATTAAAATGTGCTGAAGCATTGACCTTGTAACCATGCCTCTTTTTAAAGGAGGTTTGAAATTGAGGGGTTTCACAGAAAAGGGGGCAAATACTTATGCAATCACAACTTTTTCACATTTTATTTTATTTGTAAACTATTTTGCAGACTATATTGAAAAAGTGTGACCTCTGTGACTTTAACTGTGGCATGGTTGTTTGTCGCAAACAGACTGATTTGAGTATTTCAGAATCTCCTGGCATTTTCCCCACACAGAATGGAGCAGAAAACAAAAAAACATCCAGCGAGCAGTAGCCCTGCGAGCTAAAACACCGTTTTGATGGGAGAGGTCAAAGGAGAATGGCCAGACTAGTTTGAACAGACAGGAAGGCTACAGTAACTCAAATAACCACTCTTTACAACCATGGTGATCAGAAAAGCATCTCAGAACACACATCTTGAGGTGGATGGGCTACAACAGCAGGGGACCACATCGGGTTCCTCTCCTGTCAGTGATGAACAAGAAAGTGAGGCTACAGTGAGGACACAGACTCACCCAAACTGGACAGTTAAGGATTGGATAAAGACCATGTGATGTTTCTTCAACTTCTAGTTTGATGTAGTCGGATCACGAGCCTGTAGACTCCAGGAGGATTTGGATCTAAATGTCAGGACTGGAACAGGAGATTATGTCCTCTGAATGTGGGGTGGAATCTTTGGCTTCCTTCGAGTGTGGGATCTGGGAAGGGATTTAGGAGGGAGAGGTTGGGATGAATGAGGGTAGGATGTGTGAGGGATGATATCTGTGAGAAAGGGGCTTTGGGATGAATAGGGGAGAGGGTTGAGATGAATGAGGGAGGGGGATGAGATGTGGGAGCTGATTGAGATGACCTTCTTGGACTTCTTCAGGATGCTCATTGCATGTCCCAGCATCTCTCCTCAGGACTATATCCAACCCGGTCAATGAAATATTGCATCCTACCCCCAAGTATCTCTCTGACGGTTATAAGTGGGTTGGAGCATTGGTTGTTGATCTCTCATATGCAATGGGATGTTCAAAAATCACATATGGGTGTGATGGTCAGGTGGCCAATGTGGAGGAGTGGGATGGTTTGCTGAAGCTTGGAAAACTTCTTGATGTCTGTCTCAAGTACTGGCAGGATTCAAGGAGAATGGGTTCTCTACATTGAGGGAGGTTAAATATAAGCATGAGAGGCCTCCAGTCATGGGGTTCTTGGAGACAGGATGGTAAGAGATGGTGGTTTCAGTTGGTTGCCATGGTTCCTTGGAGCTATTGGTGCCACTATTCCAATGCTAGTACACTTTGAGCGGATCTTCCTGTCGGTAGAAGAGTATGGCTCCTGCCATGGATAACACGGATGACTTTGGGAAAGTGAGTAATTAAATTAAATTACTCACTTCCCTGAAATCCTCCACACAGTCATGCTAGACCCTCGTTAGGTGATAAACATTTCTTCTTTAGGAAACATGAAAAGTTTCCTTAACTTATCTGAGACGTTCGCCTGAGACGTGTCTTGCTATGTGACTGACTAGAGCAGAAAGTGAGGTTTTCCATAAAAAGGTGATAAAAGATCTAGTGTGCTGTGTAAACATGTATTTATTGTTATTATTTTTACAACAGAAAATGGTCTACCTTTTTGGTACCATATTGTCTAGGTCTTTAATACTGTATGTGTGTACTATGGATTGTAATAATCCTTAAAATGGTGTGTGTGTGTGTGTGTGTGTGTGTTCTCTACATGGAAGTAACTAGAAAAGGCACCTTGGACGCACCATGCATTCAGATTACAGATGAGCAAGTGCGTGAGGAGAGAGAGGGAGAGAGAGAGGGAGAGAGAGAGAGAGATCTGCACACTGAAATATTTGTTCCCCCTGACATCCCACAAGGCCCCTCATAATTTAGGGGAGGAAAAAAATAATAACGTTTTAAAATATATATATAAATAAAATATTTTGCCAAAAGTATCGGGACACCCCTCCAAATCATTGAATTCAGGAGTTAAAATCACTTCCATGGCCACAGGTGTATAAAATCCAGCACCTAGGCATGCAGACTGCTTCTACACACATCTGTGAAAGAACGGGTCTCTCTCAGGAGCTCAGTGAACTCAAGCGTGGTAGCGTGAGAGGATGCCACCTGTGCAATAAGTCCATTCGTGAAATTTCCTCACTACTAAATATTCCACAGTAAGCTGTTAGTGATATTATAACAAAGTGGAAGCAATTGGGAACAACAGCAACTCAGCCATGAAGTGGTAGACCACGTAAAATCACAGAGCGGGTCAGTGCATGCTGAGGCACACAGTGCACAGAAGTCGCCAACTTTCTGCAGAGTCAATAACTACAGACCTCCAAACTTCATGTGGCCTTCAGATTAGCCCAAGTACAGTACGCAGAGAGCTTCATGGAATGGGTTTCCATGGCCG
>CM074978.1:516301-546903 GCA_037576825.1 Pangasius krempfi
TGTGTGACCTCACCAATGCGCTTTTGGAAGAATGGTCAAAAATTCCTATAAACACACTCCTCAACCTTGTGGACAGCTTCCCAGAAGAGTTGAAGCTGTAATAGCTGCAAAAGGTCGACACCATATTAAACCCTACGGATTAAGAATGTCATTAAAGTTCATGTGCATGTGAAGGCAGACGTCCCAATACTTTTGGCGATATAGTGTATATACTCTGTGTGTGTGTTACAGCAGCATATTGTTGCCACAAGCAAAAAAAAAAAAGTGTCATTCTGAGAAAAGTCGTTATTACAAGAAAGGCATCTCATTACTACAAGGAAACATCTCGTTGTTATGCGAAAGCAATTTTGTTACAACAGAAAAACATCTTGTGATAAAATGCTTTCCTCGTAAATAACGAGATGTTTTCTAATAGTAACAAACTGCTCTTCTCGTGCGTCAGTTCTGTTCAGCACTGCATGTGCATGTGCATGCACTCCTCCGCATGCGTGCGTGCGTGTGTGTGTGTGTGTGTGTGTGTGTGTGTGTTGCATGCATCCTATAGCAGGCATGTTTGCAGTGTGTGCAGTAACGTGGTATGTAGTGTTGTGTGTGATCTGAGGTGTAAATGAGAGAGCTGTGTGAGGCACGTAGCTCGCGTGACGTGCAGACTGAAGGAGGCCAATGGGCCGCGCGCACGCGAGAGAGAGAGAGAGAGAGAGAGAGAAAGAGAGAGAGATGGGTTCAGTTTCATTTGTAATCCACTAATCCCTTTTAGGCTTCATCACAACGAATTAATGCATTAAAATTGCATGGTTCTTTCCCGCGTTGTGCCCCGCCCCCACCGGCCCGGTTGCCTCGCGCGCGCCCTCTCTCTTAATTGGCGCGCGCTGTGCACGTACCGTCCCCGGTTTTTTTTTTTTTTTTTTTTTTTTCCTACTTTTTTTTTTTCCCTTTTTTTTTTTTTTTTTGTGCCGCATTCTGTCCCCCCGGTTCGCGTCAGAGGAATGAAAAGACACGCGGCCGAGATGCTCACGGTGAGTGTCGCGCGCGCGCGCGCGTGCGTTCTCGCGCACTTTCGGCTCGAGACGATCTTTCAGGGGGTTTTCGAGTCATCTCCATCATCTCCATCATCATCATCATCATCATCATCTTCTCCACCAGCACGAGGTAGGACGCACTGAAATCTGCGCGTGCATACGTGTGCGCGCTTTATGTATTGTATTTATGTATTTATGTATTTCTTCGCTTTGTTTGCGCGCGAGAGCGAATGTTTGCATGGATTGAATGTTCTGCTCATGCTGAATTTAGCTCTGTGCACGCAGCGCTGTGAGGAGGGGGACATGCACTTGTTAAGTGCAATGCAGGACAGTGCAGCACCAGCACAGCAGAGGTGAACGGTCTTATCTTTTTCCCGAATACACTGTGCATTAAAAGAAAAAAGAAAGAAAGATAGAAAGAAAGAAAAAAAAAAGCATGGACATTTGCACAAGTTTGCGTTTCATCGTGGTGCATTTCAGCAGCTTGCCAAAATCCGAGCCAGAGCCACCAGAGCCAAGCATGCATTTATTAACAGCACATTCTGGAAGAAGACGTTAGATTACTGAGGTCCTGCTGGGGGCTTCAGTTTTTATGCTAATAGACTTAATGTCTGGGCTTAAAAACAATCACACTAGGAAGAGATTGAGACTGTGACAGGCAACAATAATAATAATAAACAAACAAACAAATAAATAGTAATAATTATAATAAACCTCCATATTGTCTAGAAGGATGTAGAACCTGGACTCGTGGTTGAGACCAACTTGCCTTCAGATGACGTTTAATTTAGATCCGATTATTATTTATGATTTCCGTGGTTTGAATTTTGCGATTCGGGTTACAGATCTGACCTCATCAATCAGTGTACGAGACCTGCACACACACACACACACACACACACACACACACACACACACACACACACACACACACACACACACACATTTGCTTACTATCAAACCTCAGTAACCTTAGTTTCTTCTTGCTTAAATAAAAGCTGCAGAATGTGACCACAAGGTCAAAACTGTCAGGTATTCCTGTCTCTGTGGGGACATTTGGCTGGTCCTCACCAAGATATTAAAACATGCCTGCCTACACACACACACACACACACACACACACTCACACACAATGTTATGGGCCTGCATGTTAATGAACGCCAGACCTTATCGATGCAGTAAACACAGGAGTGTTTAAGGTCTCTACCACGGAAGACATTTCATCCGACTCAAGATGTTCTATAAGGTTAAGGTTAGGTTTAGGGACAATAACGATATCATAATAATAAATTGTATCTATACGGCATACAATTTAAATTTAAATTTAATTTAAAATGCAGCTCAAAGTGCTTTACAGTGTGAAGCAGGGCTGGGCGATATATGACACAAATATCACATCACGATACTTGATCCTTTATGTATGGAGATATATATGTTACGATGTTTAGTAACAAATTTAAAACAAAATATGGAGGAAAAAAAAATGTATGTTTACAATGTTTATAAACGTTTATTGCTTTAAACTGAAATGGATAAAAAAATTCGAATAAATTGTAAGAAATTCTAATAATAAATAAAAATGAAATCATATGAAATTGAGCACGCTCGCTTTCTGTCACAGTAAATTGAGAGTGTTTTGAGTTCATTAATGTGAAATTAAATCCATTAGTGTATGTCGGACTTTATATTTAATACCATATTTAACATCAGTTAACTATATTTATTATTGATGCCACCAAAAGTTTTAGACAAAAATGGCACTTCTGAGGTTCAAGAAAAGATATGAAGAGTTTAACAAAGTGTCCACAAAGCGTCAAATCCAACACTTTACAAATAATGTTAATGAAAATAACGCTGTTTTCGTTTTTTTGTTCTTCTGTGGCAGCAGCTCAACTGTGAAAATGTCGGCCATTAGATAACTGAGCTGTAAAAATATTATATCGAATATGTACTGTTGCTTTTTAAAAATTAAAAAAAAAATCTGTTTACTGCACATTACTGCAGAATCACCTACAAATCCACCATCCTGCTGAGTTTTCACGATTGGCACTGCCAGCAAGCAGTTCCCGACCGCACAGCTAGTAATATTATTACACCCTCCGCTACTCTCTTAAACCTGAAATGGTGGAAATGCTTGTTTTCCTGTCTTTGTCCTGTTGGGTCCAGACAATCAAATAATTTACTGTCATTTATAAAATGGTAAATCACGTGTAAAACACGTGTGCTATGCCTTCTATGCCATCTATACGTTAGTTAGTAATAAACCTTCTCGTGCTCATGGTATGTTATTAACGAGTAACGTTACACAAGACAACCATTTCAGAGGAGCTCACTTGATCTGCATGAAACAGTATGAAACTAACAAGGTCCAGCCCCCGATGTCCTCTAGCTAGCTAGCTAGCTTACTTACCATACTTCTGATAGTTATTAGCCGATTTGACTGGTCCCTCGAATGGATGGTTAACAAACAATTTGAGAACATCTGAGCTATTTCTCAGGAGCTAGCTGATTGAATGTTGAGAGTTAGTAACATATATTGCCTATCAATTCATGTAACATTAGCTAGCTAAATTTAACCGTGGTGATCAATCAAACAGCTAAAGAGAGACACATTTCAACAAATTTGTAAATTTAATGTCATTAGTCAGAGAGACGGAATTTTGAGCTGTTTCCTGTGAGGACAGGCGAGTAGCTAGCTATCCAAGAGCCGCCTCCTGAAGGATTCGCAAAAACAGAATGCTTCCTGCTGAGACAGCCTCCAGCGGTAGTTAAAGACCCACGCTGAATATCACAATATAGCATTGAATTGTTTTTTTTCTTTCCCAAAACATGTTCCATAAATCAATTCGCTGCAAGCGAAGTTGCCCTCAGAGTGTTTAACCTTAAAAGCAACACAAACATTGAATTCTTTTGCGTTTCAAAAACATACGTCGAGTGGCGTCCTATGTTTAGTGACCCTAAACACAAAATATCCAGATATGTGTGGACGGGATCATTGATTAATCAAATGCAGTTGTGCTGGTGTCGTTTGGTGCATTTGGTAAAACGCAGAGCTCCCTAATGTGCAATACGTTGACTGTTGTATTAATAGGTTTGAGCTTTAACAGGAGAAGACTGAGGTCTCTATTCATTAGAGACAGTATGATATATATATATATAAAAAAAAAAAAAAAAATCCATTTGAATGAAAGAGTCTTGAAGGTCACATATCACATCAACCTGTGATAAGCTGAACGTAAATGTGTAGTTCGGTCCAAAAGTCTGAGTCTGAGAACTTTTTACATTATCATTCATCAAAAACTAATCCAAAGTTTGATTTTTTTTTTCTTATTCATTATTACTTATTTCTTATAGTTATTACTATAACTGAGACAATTTGAGTAATGACATGAAAAATGATCTCAATATCATGTTCACACATCATTTACTTTATTATTTCCAACTGCAGTGCAGCCATGTACGCTCTCAGAGCCACTGCCACCTGATGGTGACTCACTTCTCTGTGCGTTTATACGTTATTATACCACGGCGCCGCTCACTTCTCGAACCTGAAGGTGCGGATTAATTCTCTATAACAGCAGCTCTGAGAGCAATAACATAAATGATAGGTTTATATTAATAGGCTAGCTCGTCAGAGTTCGTCATCGTTTCTATAGTAACAGCTCCTTCACAGGGACGTTTGATGTAATTTACGCTTAATTAAAAAAAAAGATGTCGATATTCAACAATACCGTATAATCGTTGATATGGTGAAGTTTCCTGTAAGTAGATGTTTATTTAACATTTATGGAAGGAGTCTCAAGCGTCAGCACTTTGTAAGTTTTCCGCCACAGGAAAGTTTACGCTTTGCGGTTTCTCGGTAACACGAGAAACTGCAGTTTTGTCTTATTAACTTCACAAGAGAGGCTGGTGAAGGCTTTATAGCTGCGATAACATAACCGATAACTCCATTTGTTGACACTAAGAAAAAAGCATGATGTGCAATTCACTGATAAATAAAAAAAATTGTTATTGTTGACCCGTTGCTGTGGTGTAACAGGAATAAAACACTCAAAGACAAACTGTTCTTGGAAAATGATGAGTTTTCTAGTGGCAACAGTAACTCCGCTTCATATCACACTCCTCCTCGTGGATTATTTTCCTAGAACATACATCCCCAAGTGTTTTATTCCTTACTCGGCTCTACTGATTTCAGCCAAGACCAATACACTCTTGTTGGAATTGTTTTAGTGAAGAATGATGAAATCTTGAGAAGTACCTTTTGATAAGATTGTATTGATTTTTTGAGAATTGGTGAAATAAAAACAGTTCTGACATTTGGACCCGACTGGCGAATATTGTCCTAGAACTACGATCCTAGCGAGACATTTCTAGGGGCTGCTGTGGACGTGAAAGGGCAGAAACCATGACTTATGGCACAAACCTCACCTCATTCAAAGGAAAAAAAAAACCTGATGGTGTTTCGACTCCACTGAAGCACAGTAGACATAATTCTTTCAAAGTGCCTCCTCTCACGCCTCTCTCTCTCTCTCTCTCTCTCTCTTTCTCTCTTGCTCTTTCCTGCTCTCTTTCTCTGAACTGCAGGATGATCATTCTGCCTGGAACTAAGCCAAAGAAGTGACTGCGTCATCGCTCTTGCTGTCCAAACAAGGGCGAACAGATCCAAGACGGCACCTCGTCATGAGCAGGAACAAAGACACCAATCCAATTGGCAAACACGCCATCTATCAACCTGACGCAGTCCAGCTGGAGTAAGACGAATTTTTTATGCTTTTCTTTTGGGATTTCTGTTCTTTCAGTATCAGCAAAATGTCAAATCCAGAGGAACCAGTATGGCTACCTGCTCGTCTGTCCTGGCTGAACCTGAGTACGCTGCTTCGGATCTTCATCCTGGCTTCAGGGGTAGCAGTAGTCACTTGTCAGCAAGTCCAGTACACCACAGTCACAACAAATTATGGTAAACTCCGTGGGTTTAGGGCGGCATTGCCCAGCGAGATCCTGCGCCCTGTGGAGCAGTATCTGGGCGTACCTTATGCCATGCCCCCTACAGGAGAAAGACGGTTCCAGGCACCTGAACCACCAAATTCCTGGTCTGGCATCAGGAACGCCACCCAGTTTGCCCCTGTTTGCCCTCAGTTCCTGGAGGACAGATTCCTGTTGAGTGACATGTTGCCTGTTTGGTTCACGGCTAATCTGGACACGGTGGCCACTTACGTACAAGACCAGAGCGAGGACTGTCTGTATCTGAACATCTACGTGCCTACAGATGAAGGTAAATTCTGCATGCTTTGTGAAAAAAAAAAAGATAACTCTCAAACTCTCAAAGATTGTTTGGCGTCAAATGGTTCTACTTACCATTCTGTGCCTTTGGAGAGCCAGATGAGTGTACGAAGGGTACTTTGAGGGATTGCATCTTTTACCTGAGTCACCTAACATGACTAATGTCTGTTCTGGCCATTTGAAATAACGAATATGCAGGTTGGACCATTTCTACCAAAAACTAAAAAATAGGTCATTTTGGGAGCATAGAATTTGGGCCATAATTTAGAACAGGTGATTTTAGGTCCAAAACTTACAGCAATATTTACGTAGCGAAAGTTCCTTGTATTCAGACACAGGTTACGCCGCCGCTTAAGTCAGTTTCAGAGTATTAAGATGACCTGTGTGTAGCTCGAAGGTTGCCTCCAAGATTTTTCTTGAGTAGAAGTGTCCGAGACGGGGATTGTCAGTAGCGTCTAGACCACTGCCTTTAAACACAAACACTCACCTTTAAAACAAAACGAAAAACTCACAGATAGAAAATGCATAACATGAAAGCAAGAGGCAACGAAAAATGTCTAGGTTTCTACCAGTCGACACAATTTATATCATTTCCTAATTTAATACTAATATTAATCATGAGGATGTGTATCAGAATTATGCATTGGACTCTCAAAATAATCAGAAAGTATTTCAGAATGATAACTTATTTACTGCAGCAGGTTGCTTTCATTGTGGATATTCCAGCGTAGACATCAATTAAACATTGTGTTCACTCGTATTTATCTCATTAACAATATGCACGCTCATGTGTAGGCTTTTATTTTACTTTGGAATTGTATTTTGAGCAGTTTTTTGATGCGTCTCATCGCTAATCAGAATTATACCCGAGTGTGTCCTCTTACCAACTAGCTAATTTAATATCCAGGTGTTAGCTAGCAAGGGAATGCACTAACGAGATCTCTTGTGTCAGACACTAGGGTTCAGGATGCAGCCATATACATTAAGAAGCATTAAAGTCACAGTGAATGTAGAAGTAGGACCAAGAGCTCAACTTCAGAGCATTACTGAGTACTAAACGTGTGGATTAATGTCAAGTCCAGTCAGTATTTTAATAACGGTTGATGGAGGAAGGATCACAATAGTAATGAGATAAAGTGGGTATGTGCTTTTTCTTTTAATCTGAGAACACAGTGATTTGGCGTAATTACCTGAACCAACATGATCAGCCTTTGACATTTCTCTGATTTATGGTGACCTTTACTCGAAGTTTCCATTCCTTACTGGAAATAGTTTTTGTGGTCCAACAGTCAGACCAGAAGGAAATACGTCAAGGCTGAGCTGTTAGATTACAGGGCAGAGCTTTATCAAATTGTAGGTAAACTTGCCCAGTAATGTTGGTGTTGATGCTCAGAAAGTGCAGGACTGATGTAAACAAAGAATGTCCTGCAGTGATGCCAAGGCACGAGTACCTGTCAGGAACTTACGGTACAAGAACACCATTTGTGATTTGCCAAGTCAAGGGTTTCAAGTTCGTAATCATGCCACGTTCCTTGCTGAACAGGAGGCAGTTTACCATAACCACACAAAATGTACGGTTTGTCTCGTTGGATAATTTGTGCAACGAAACTTCTAGTTTCTACTCCAAAGGCATTTTGAAAATGTAATCCACCTCGTTCGAATTTATTACATGCTATTATATCTCTCGTGTGCTTCTCAGTCACTGCCTTGAATTTGCTTGATACCACAGCGCTGTTAAATCCTCAGCTCTAATTGTAGTAGTAGCAGTAGTAGTAGTATTTAAAGCAGAAATCATTATGGCTGATTCTATCATGTGGCCAAGCTCAAGTCATTGCTAGAATAACATCAATAATAGCCAACATTAGCTAGCTTTCCAATCCAAAATCAACTTAAAAAGATCACTTAAACCAGACCCGTGCAAAAACGCTCAGCTTCTTTCTTAAAATCAGTACTAACTTCCAGCTCCTGGATTTGTGTAGTTACTAGGGTGGATCGGTAAGGAATGAAACGCAATCAGGTGTGAATTCAGCAGAGCTAAAAGTTTAAGTAAACAGTAACACAGGAGTAAAAAAGAAATCTAGAGTCCAACCCAGGTCTTCAAATACGATTGCCAAGATAGGGGAAAAGGTTTTATAAGAACCATCAAAAAGTGTGTGGATATAAATGTCTTATTAGGAAGTGTTGATAAAATTCAGACAAAGGCAAGAAACTGCAGGTTTGAATTTTACCTTCTGGATAAGAGGGCACCTAGAGTTATTTTCCGTCCACATGTTGTTTACTGGTAATCCCTAAACAGCCCCCTGCGAGCAAAGCGGAATCCATCTATATGCTAATCCGTGTCTAAAAATGATCTGAAAAGTACAATCGTGGGGAGTGTGATTACATCTCTCCGCTTCATCGAAGGTCAAACACAAACTGGAGAGGGATTTCAAATTCCCCACACCGTCTAGACACCTAACGCTGCACTGTTACGACTTCCTAATGAACATTCGCGGGCATCTGCCGTGAACAGATAGGTTAAGCTCGGAGAAAAGAAGCAGTGAATCAGAGTACATTAAAAGATGAGTGTGTTTATTAGTCGGGATTTAGCCGGACTAACCGGCGTGCTGTGTTCCTCGGACCGAGACATTTGTTTCTGTGACTCACAAGCTGGCATGACTAAGTCTGCTCATGTAAGATGGAAGATTTTGTGTTCTGCAATGAATCTGTAACTAGAATCATCATTTTAAGAGGAGGAATCGTCCAAGGACACTCGGCATCTGGCCCAGATTTACAGCTCCGTGTGGGCGAGTGTGTCAGTGCACAGGGGTAATGAAAGGCCTCCGATCAAGGCACTATGCAAACACAGATACTCACAGAGTCCCTAGGTGCGTGAATGTGTGTGTGTGTGTGTGTGTTGGGGGGTATTTTCACCTCACACCTAGCATTCCTGGGATTGGCTCCGGATCTACCACGACCCAGACCAGGCTAAAACGTTACACTGGTCCTCTGAGTATATCTGCTAGTTGGTGAAGTATGAATTATCTGCTTCTGTGCTAGTATTCATGTGCACTAGTGTGCAAGCATGCTAGTAAGCTAGCGTAGAAATAGGTAGGTCAGAATGCAAAAGTGCAAGTATACACAGACTCTGTTGTACAAGTATGCAAGAAAGTGTGCATAACTTAGTGTTCACGCATGCTAGTAGAGAAGTGTACAAGTCTGCAAATATGCTAGAATTCAAGAGCGCACGTATGCAGTTATGTAAGTAAGCAAGTGTCCTAGTGCTAGTATACACTAGCTATTAAGACATGACACAAATGTACAAGTATGCAAGTCTGCTAATATACACATGCACTAGTGTGAAAGTATGTAGGTGTGTTATGTGCTAGTTTACACGTGTACTATCATGCGAGTATGCTACTCAGCTAGTACACAGGTGTATAATTATGCTAGTATGCAGGTATCGAAGTGTTGTACAGTGTTATACACACTTCTATTTATTTTCTGTTTATTTTACTCTATGGTCATATAAAAATAATTAACATATCACTGTCTTTGCTCTCAAATAAAAATTATGTCATATATTTTTCAAAATTCCATTTTTTAATGGAATCAGTTGACAGATTTTGTGATCTCGAGATATATATTTTTTTATATTTGGTCACTGCAGATGTAAGTGGTGACGATGAGGACGTGCTCAAGCCGGTGATGGTGTACATTCACGGTGGCTCTTATGTTGAAGGAACGGCGAACGTGATTGACGGAAGCATCCTTGCTAGCTACGGCGATGTCATCGTCGTTACAGTCAACTACCGACTGGGAGTTTTAGGTACGTACTTTAGCTTTTCTCCCAATAAGATTAGAATTCTGATTTCACATTATTTGATCACGTGACATAAAAAAAACATACCATATGGTACTGTCTATTACTGTCAGTTAATACAAATAAAAACATAGCTACTTATACTGTTAGTTATTTTATTATACTATATTACACTATATTATAAACATTTCGTAAGTATTGTTATGACACTTTTTCGTCTTAGGTGCTGCATGCATTCACCTACCTGCTGAAAGCTGACTAGCTAATGGCAGCCATGTTTGTTGAGTAACCCAGTCACTGTTAAAAATACAAATAGAGCTAAGCAAAACGATGCAGTCTACCAAATTTCAGCACGATCGGACTCAGGGATCCTTAGAAACAGCTATTTGATTTTAGCTTTGCAGACATCCTTAAAATCTTGTCTGAGCATTTTGACACCAATTTTGTAAAGATATCCAAAAAAATCCTAGTGAAATATGGTCAAAATAGTGTATAGTCAAACAAATATGCTTAGTTTTATGTCCGAAGACATCAATAGCGCCCCCTTTGGCCAATTTATATGAGGCTGTCAGGTACTAGTGGGTCTAGTACAAATCGCTCATATTTTGTGACGACAGCTCTATGTTAACCACTCAAATGCCTGCTGAAAGCTGATTGGCCAATGGAGGCCATGTTTTTTAGATAATCAGGTCGTCATCAGAAATCCACTTACGGATTAGGACAACTATGCATTGTACCAAATTTCAGCTCCACCAGGCGAAAAGTTCCTGACAAACATTGCACTCGTCTTCGTGTTTTGATGCGTAATGACTTTCAAGTAAGCACAACAGGCTATAAGGCTGGCTGTATTGGGTGAGTTGGAGACACTTCTGAGAAACTATTTGCAAGCAGCCTCATTAACAGCAAATCTCTATAATAAATACTTCATAATGGAAAACATGGCAGCCTTGGAGGAGTCATCTACATGCAAGTAATATCAGTATGCTGAACATGTTGCTCGGAAAATCAAGTTAAACCCATCCATCACTTCAGTCTGAGCAGGAATAACTTTCTCTGCATAGATATGATGATGATGATGATGATGATGATGATGATGTGACTGTTCTTCTGTTTAACACATTATCAGGTGGATTATCCACCTTTTTACAGCTGATAGAAATTTGGATAGACCTCAA
This sequence comes from Pangasius krempfi, assembly GCA_037576825.1. NCBI lineage: Eukaryota > Metazoa > Chordata > Actinopteri > Siluriformes > Pangasiidae > Pangasius > Pangasius krempfi. The sequence goes on from CM074978.1 coordinate 527,578, forward strand.
TCGGTTTACTCTATTCTGTAAGTGTGTATAAAGGTTTTTAAACCAGATTAAGGCTTCAGAGTGTAGAAAATGACAGAAAGGAAAAGAGAGCTGAAGCAGCAGCCATCCCAGAAAGCATGTACTCAGAGAGGTGTCAGGGCTTTAAAGACTGTATGTGGGCCAAGCGCCTCCCAGATGCTGGCTGATGGATAGTTTGATGCCACATTAGTTTGCGGAGATTAAACAGTACAGTACTCTTTGCTTGTGATGCATATACTAGGTAACTTGCTGTGTAAATTATCTGCTATAAAAGAGCTGCACCTGCTTATCCCTGTGTGAGGTGGAGGGGGTTTGTACTGGGAGGAAGGCGTTTGGGGACGAGATAGAGGGGTAATGACTAAAGTAGCACACCTCAGCCCTGTTATTCCACCTACATTTCTGTGATGTTTCTCTCTACTTCTCCCTGAAGAGTGAGCTGTTAATGTGTATCACTGTGAGTCTGGCAAATTAAAAGCTGAGCACAAAGTGAGCCAGAAAACTGCAGCATTATTTGTTTTGAAAAAAGTTTACGTTGCATTTGATTACTGCCATTCCAAAGGAATGACCCTGAAATAAAACGCTTTTTCCACTGTTGCCAAAACCCCGGAGCGATGAGGCATGGCGTCCCCGGTGCCCAAGTGTCCAGTCCTTGGCCAAACTGCAGGAACAAGATCATCAATTGCACCTGGAGATAAAGCCCTCATATTGCTTCCCACCTCTAGCTCAAAATTATTCGCCAATTGGCATGGGTCCTTCGAGGTCACACAGTGGGATCAAGAAGTCGACTTTAAGTTTTAGCAAATGGACATGCACGGTCAGGCAGATTTACCAACTTCCTCTCCTCAACAGTGGAGAGACAGCGGAGAGACAGTGGAGACAGTGGTGACAAACACAAGTGTTACCAGAGGGTGCAAAAATGTCCAATCCCACTCTGATCTCACTTGAAGACAATCCCTATTCCTGGATGCTCAGATGTCCACGTTGAGACTCATCCCAGTGTGGTTGTGGGCAGCCAGTCTATTTTCTTGCTTGAGCACAAAGTGATTTAGGACAAATTGGGGAAAATGACAGCAATGGAACTAATAGAGGAGTCACATAGTGAGTGGAACAGCAGTATTGTGCCTGTGCCTATGTTGGATGGGGCAATATGTTTCTGTGTGGACTTCCACAAGGTGAATGCTCTTTCTAAATTTGATGCCTATCCATACTGAGGAGCCCTGGATTACCAGGCACAGCTTGTTTTAACACAGTGCTGAATTTGTCTAAGGGCTATTGGCAGATTCCCTTCTTGCCAACGCCTAAGGAAAAACTGTTGCAAGAAAAATGAATAAAAGATAGCAGAAACAATGTGTCCCCAAGGTGGAGTGTCTGAGGCTGACATTAATTTAAAGGCCACATCAGAACCTGACCTCAGCTTAAAGAAGGAGCTGTACCCTTTGTGCTATGTAGACCTAGCCTTTAAATTAAAATCCACTAGAAGAAATGAATAGATTGGAGGATTTGGTGTAGAATGGAAGATCTAAAGTCACAGAATGGTGCTCCAAAACCAAATAACAAAATCTGCATTTGTCTTGATCTAATTTGCCTAAATGAAAATGGAAATAAAACTGGCCAAGATTTTATGTGCATAAAGTGTCCCTAACTTTCATCAGCCCCAGAGCCCCATTTTCCTACCTTCCTTACGCCTTTTGAAAGCTGTTTTCATTTTGAATATAGTAATTACCAGAACACTTCAAGGAACAACTCACACAGATGCTGGAGTGTCTAAAAATAACTGCTGAAAAGTATCATACTGGTTAGAAACCGATGTGAAATACAGCATGTCCAACTTGACATCAGCAGCAAGGCATGATGGTGAACATGCCAGTGACTCCGGTTAAATTTCTTGGTGACGTGCTGCTGGTACATTTAACTGACACAAGATGGAGGCCATAAAGATGTTACTAATGTTAAGCAATTTATGGTCAAATGTCAGGTAGTTCTCTCTTAACGTAACACTGCTAGCGCATCCTTAAAGTAGAAAATGACTCGATGTGCATCGGTGTACCTTAAGAAACCTTTAAAAATGTGCATCAGGAACATTTTCTAGCACAGGATCGCTGGTAGATAAGCCAGAGTCTCAGCAAACACACCTTTTGGGTTAGGGATGGTCATGTCTCAGCTAAAGCCCTCAGCGGATAGTGGAGGCCTGTGGACTACATATCATGAAGCATAAATAGAGCAAATTGTGCACAGAATGAAGAGGTGGCCCATGCAGTGATCTTGACCTGTGAACAGTTTCACTGGAATGGATTCACGTAATATCATGGCAGACCTTTGTGTTTCTACCAGGTTGTACATTGTGGTAAAAAAAAAATCATCTGGTGGCAGCTACTCCCAAGAACTGCTGGTAACTGAGACTTGGAAGAATTCATATTAATAATATTATTCGATACCTGCTAACCACAGACACAAAGCTAGCTCAGATAAAAAGGGTTCAGGTTAAGGATGAGGTCTACCAACAGCTGTCCTTCCACTTACATTCCCAGTGAGACAGAAAAAAGTCCTTCCCACCAGTGCTAATCTGATCTATACTTTGTTGATGATGTACTGATGAAGGGTGGAGGGTTCTGATTCCTGAGGGCATGCTGAAAGGAATTCTGCAGGGGCCACATAAGGAAATGTTTGCAAGCAGGCTGGAGTAAGTAGATCAAGGACAAAATGCGCCAGTGTGCACGTAGAGAGTCATGATGCTTCAGAGCCTCTGCTAATAAAACCTTTACTTCCACAACCTTGGCAGTTTTTGCCAGCGGACCTGCTCCTGTGGAATTATAGCAGGTAAATAGTAGTAGACGTGGCATGATCAGTTCTGATTGATTTTTAGAGAAATTACAGCAAGGTGAAGGAACACCAGGCTGTGCTATAATGGATGACACCTCAGACAATCTGGGTCACAAGTCCTGCTGAAACACCAAATGTTCAGACAGAAGCTGGGAACCTCAGGAGACACCTCTATCAGTGAAGAGCCATCGCTTCAATATCGGGAAGTTCACTTGATCACTTTTATACCAGAGTTGGTGAACAGAGGTGTCCACTAAGCCCCTCAATTCATAATCAAAAAGCTCTGAAACACAAATTTTGATTTCATGGCCACTTTAAGTAATACAGATTGGCCTCTAAAATTGTGAGTGTGTTTAAAACAACACTGGAATGCACACTTTTTAATCTTTGTTCTGTGATTATTATTTATTTTGTAGGGTATTTCTTTTATCGAACATCATATGAGAATTGTGAATGAGAGTTGTGTGCACTGCTTAGCGGCATGGATCAGAGGCTCATTACCACAAAAAGGGATTGCAAATAAATAAATAAATAAATAAATAAATAATTGAATTGAAAAAAAAAACAAAAACTGAAGTATGCTGATGACCCTGGAATAAATTGTCAGGGTGAAGTTTCTGCATCACAAAAAAGAGGGAATTCAATTAACCTTTATCAAGAGGCGTGTGATTTATGCTTGGGTGGGTGAAGGTCACTTCATTTGTGCTCATCTGAAATCTGGCCGATGCAATCAGCCTCTCAGAACAAACGATCCATGGATTTTGTTACGTCATGACCCAGGTTATATCGTTCAGGTTAAAAAACATTTTGGAAGAATTTTTTAAAACATTGATTTGGATAATCTTTTAAAATTAAGGATCATGTAACAGAATATTGCATCTTTTATATACTTTTAATAGTTCAGGGTTTTATGAGTAATTGTTGTAACACAAAGTTTCATTAGTCACGGCATTAGGAAACTAACAAATCATAAACGCACAGTTAATAAGCTAAGGGTAACAGCTAGCAGAGCCATATTCAGAGTTGGTGACTTAAGTACAAAAGTTACGTCAATGTTTCCATGGGGGAATTTCCTTGTATTCAGTATTGTATTAAGTTGACTTTCTGGGTGCGAGTAAGGAAGGAAATAGCATTTTGTTTTTCCTGTCAAGTGTAATAAAATGTAACATAAAGGCACAAGACCATTTAAAAAGATTATTACGACGATATATGAATGAGAAAAAGGCTAGAATTGAAAAAAAAACCTAATAGAAGTCTAGTATGTTGCTGCATGAATATTCCTAGTTGTAATTATCACATTCATGACTGCAAAATTTTGTTTAATTGAACAAAATGGCTTCTACGCTCTTTATTGAGCAGCTTATAAAAATAGCACTTGATCCAGCACATCCTATTATTTTATGTTTTATTTTATTACTGTGCTCTGAGCACAACATTATAAACCCATGAAATACCAAATCATAATAAGGTTGATCTATTTATCTTAATTTCATTCACTGTTTTAAGTTGTTGAATTAATAAAACAATGTATTTAATATTGGCCTCGTAATAGAACCCAAGTTAACAAGTGGATGTTGATGTTTGTTTAAATGCACTAAAAATAACATAATAAATGACTTAATATCCACATAAGCGTCCACGTAAAAGAGCATCAGTTAAATGACAGCAGCTAAACTGAGTGGTGTGAATACTGGCACCTTCAAGTCAGCCTCACTTATGAATTTTACAAATTAAAAACCGCAAAGTTATTAAGTAAGTCATTGCTTTTGGACTTATTTTTACTCGTGGATTCGTGAGTTGTTAATGTTAATCAATGCTGTAAATAATGTTTGTTACGGGAACCTTCATGGAAATGTGCTTCTGTATCAGACTATTCAGAGCTTTAGAGAGAAATGCCATCTGCTGTTCCCAGGTATAATCAATCATACAGTCACATCTGACCCATTTAAAAAAGGGACATTTATCAAATGAAGCAGCCATTAGCTATGAATGAACAATGACTAATGAATTTATCACCATGCAAATGGACTGGAGGTTATTCGCAGCAATGCGAAGACATTTTGGGCCGAGGTTTAAAGAAAGAAAGAAAGAAATGTGTGTTTTGTTCACATATTCTGTAACACTTTATTTTAAGGAACGGACCTGTATGGATAGGTAACTGAAGACTAAATAATCATTAATTGTGATAATGTGCTTCACTTTAAAAACCTAGCATAAATTAATAACATCGTCACATTTTTTTAGACTTGTCCATGTTAGACCTAGCTGGAATTCGTTCTGATTTGAGGAGGTTGACTTACACCCTGAAACTAGGGAAGTGTGGTGTCGAGATTCGGGTAGATAGCACGCTCATTTACTTGTCCTCGTGAAAAATTCTCCATGTGAGAGCAGTTCAGTTCTACGAGTACTGAGACACGTGCACTTCTATAACATCTTAAAAATAAAGCTCAGTATGAGTTCATTGCTATCAGCACACAGCAGCAACCAACATAAACAGAGAACCGGAGAGGAACATACATTATATAAGGAATGAAACACTTGGCGTGCTGTTATAGGAAAATAATTAACATTGGGTGGGAATGATGTGCCATGAACTGTTACTGTTTCCATCCTGAAGTTGATTATTTTCCTATAACAGCATGTCTTCTAGTGTTTCATTCCTTTCATACCACACCAACTTGCCAACGATTCAATTTTTTTAATTTATTAACGAAAGACACGTTATACTTTTTGTTCACTTATAGTTACATTTAACGTAAACAACTCAGTTCCTGTTCTCACTTATGTTATAGCAGCTATAAACACTCGTTCCCTCACCGGTCTTAATAATAAGTTGTTAACACAAAAAAAACACAGCATGTCACTTTACACATCCTGGAAGGCAATGTTTTTTTCTCCTTCACACAGACAGTCCCTTTCCCTTTGAAGCCTCCAGAAAATGCATTGCTTATGGCATGTTTTTGTGGTCCTGTGTGATGGGTACACTGTCACTTGAGCTGGTTGTTTTTCACATGCATGCTAAGCACATCCAAGTCTCAGATAATGTTCCTGGGATGCCCTTTGTCAGTCCCACTGTCTGACTGTTCTGTTGGCGGCTTCTATTTTTAAAGTCCTCTAGGCAGTCGAGTGTTTTCTCCAGTGATTTTTCGCACAGGTGTCTATCTTTACTATGGTCCTTGAAATCAGATACCCACTCTTCTGCATTTTGGGGGACATTCAGTCCCTGCAGATACCTTGTCAATGATATTACATTTTATTCTCATTATATTATACGATCATTTCTGGCCGTTCTTTTGAAGGGTGCCAATAATTCTGACTTTCTTACTGTATATGCACTGGCTAACAACAGGAGCAAATAATGTTCAGATGATTTTTTTTTTTCATGAGCACTGAAAAGTCAGTTTTTATTTGCCTTTGCAAGACATTTTGTATGATTATCATGATCTCAGCCAATTTTTTGTCAAATAAACTGTGGTACAATTTTTTTAGGGTTCTTGAGCACAGGCGATCAAGCTGCCAAGGGAAATTATGGACTCTTGGATCAGATTCAGGCTCTCAGATGGGTAAAAGAGAACATCCAGGCTTTTAATGGAGATCCTCGAAGAGTGACAATATTCGGGTCCGGCGCTGGGGCGTCATGTGTCAGCCTGTTGACTTTGTCCCACTATTCGGAAGGTAAATTGCTTATGTATACTCCGACCAATATCCAGAATGTACAGAATATGAGCTTTACAATGTTCTTTAAGTGTTCAGATTTAGTACTAATACAGTTCTGGTGTATATACTCTCCAGATCTCTTCCAGAAAGCAATCATTCAGAGTGGTACAGCTCTTTCTAGCTGGGCCGTTAACTACCAGCCAGCCAAATACACACGAATGCTGGCCGAGAAGGTGGGGTGCAACGAGGACGACTCTATGGAAATGATCCAGTGCCTCCAGAATAAAAACTACAAAGAGCTCATCGAGCAGAACATAACTCCTGCCAAGTACCACATTGCTTTTGGGCCCGTAATTGATGGAGATGTTGTACCAGATGACCCACAGATCCTGATGGAGCAAGGCGAGTTTCTGAACTACGATATCATGCTCGGGGTAAACCAGGGCGAGGGCTATAAATTTGTGGACGGTATCGTGGACAGTGAGGACGGTGTTGCTGGAAATGACTTTGAATTTGCCGTGTCAGATTTTGTTGATAACTTGTATGGCTACCCAGAAGGGAAAGATACCCTGCGAGAGACAATAAAGTTCATGTACACAGATTGGGCAGATAAGGAAAATGCAGAAACAAGACGTAAAACGTTGGTTGCGCTTTTTACGGATCACCAGTGGGTGGCTCCCGCTGTGGCCACTGCGGACCTACATGCTCAGTATGGTTCACCTACGTATTTCTATGCCTTCTACCACCACTGCCAGAGCGAAATGAAGCCGGCTTGGGCAGACTCTGCACATGGAGATGAACTTCCATACGTTTTTGGTATTCCAATGATTGGCCCAACTGATCTCTTCAGCTGCAACTTCTCTAAGAATGATGTAATGCTGAGTGCTGTGGTTATGACCTACTGGACTAACTTTGCCAAAACTGGGTGAGTAGATTACACCAACATCATCTTGAAGCAGTTTTTTTTTGCATTTCATAATCCAGCCATTCCATTTCACAGTGCCAATCCTGATGCATGCCCAGCTTGTATCATTTCAGGCTTACCATCTACAAGATCTTTGTTGTACCTTTTGAGGACCCATACTGATGGTAGAACACATTTAGCCATTCATTTATTCTTGAGGCCTTGAAATTTTTGTAAATTTTGCCATCACGTTTAACAATTCAAGCTAAAGATATCTTGGTTGTGCTTTTCAGAGACCCAAACCAGCCGGTTCCCCAGGATACAAAATTCATTCACACCAAACCTAATCGCTTTGAAGAAGTGGCATGGTCCAAATACAATCCCAAGGACCAGCTGTATCTTCACATTGGTCTCAAGCCACGTGTCCGAGACCACTACAGGGCCACAAAGGTTGCTTTCTGGCTCGAGCTAGTGCCACATTTGCACAACATCAACGAACTTTTCCAATATGTCTCGTCAACCACCAAGATCCCTCCTCAGGATACAACTCCTTTCTCGTACACCAAGCGCTTATCCAACAAACTTTGGCCATCCACCACCCGGCACCCCTCGGTTCCTTCATCCAACACCAAGCAGTCCACAGACCAGCAGAAGACTTCAGAGCATGAGGACAGCTCTGTAACCATAGAAGCTCGAGACTATTCCACCGAATTGAGCGTCACTATTGCCGTTGGAGCATCCTTGCTCTTTCTAAACATCCTGGCCTTCGCAGCCCTCTATTACAAGAAGGACAAGCATCGTTTTGAGTCCACTCGCCGCCCGAGTCCACCAAGGAACCTAGCTAATGATGTACCAAGGGTTCCAAGCGAGGATCTAATGTCTTTGCAGATGAAGCAACTAGATCACGACCATGATCATGATTGTGAGCCATTGCAAGGGCATGACATGCTCCGGCTCACTTGTCCTCCAGACTACGCCCTCACTTTACGCCGCTCCCCGGATGACTTCCAAATCATGACGGCAAACACCATCACCATGATTCCCAATTCTCTCTCTGGGATTCAGTCGCCGTACCATCCTTTTAACCCGTATGCCAACAGCACTCCGAGCAATACCGGCCTCCCTCATGGACACTCTACCACTAGAGTATAACTCAGTGCCAATGACTGTACTTTACATGCAGCAGATTATTATTTAAGTCAAACAGAGTGCACCTGGTTGTTTGGAGACAAGCACCAAAGGTGTTATTTTATTACTGACTACTCTATGAACTATCTCAAATAACCTGTATAATGTGAACAATGAATGTAATGATTTTCACATTTATGGCAAGGCCAAGAAAGCATAGGACTTTTCTTTGATCTCTAGCACTACGATACCCTATATGAAAACCCATTGTTTGCGTCCTGATCTCTTTGCTTAGATTGTGAAGTCATCTCTTGAGGTACCTTCAATCCTCAATCAGTAATATCATCAGTTTTCTTTGATTGGCTGCTCTGACAGAAGCAGTAGTAGCATTAGATAGAAGCAATAGTGGTCATCATGGCTGTCTAAAGAGACATACTGAGAATCAGTATTTCATTATTTATTGAAATAAAGGTTTTGCTATAATTAGGCTTGTACAATATTGACCTTTCCCTGCTCGCAAGTCACCATTTAAAAAAATTATACCTGATTTAATTATCCAGAACCGATAGCCTAAAAAAAGGAAAATGATCATTTCCAAACCCATTTCAGGTTTAAGGAGAGTACACTGATAGATATAATTTCACGTTAATGAACTCAAACATTCCTCCATTTACCTTTGCAGAAAGCAAGGTCACGCCGCAAGTCCCGAAGTCCCGCAAGTCCCCGAAAGCCCTGAGAGAGATGAGGAAAAGGGGTGGGGCTTCCAGGCAGAAAAATGACTGCACTTTTATTATACGTACGTTACAGTGGTAACTCGTACAAGCGTACTCTATTGTTAAATTACGTAAAGGTTGGCAGTTCTGGTAACATAATATAAACGGAATAAACATCACTGGATATTGTGTAGAGACGACTAAATAGCTATGTCGCACAAGCCTAATTATAATGTTATGTCTCCTTGTAATGGCATTTTTGAAGATTTGCACATCTAAGGGAACATTGAGAGATCCAGAAATCATTGTTTCACGCTCATACAGAGAAAGAGATCAGAGTGAAGTGTAAATATCTGTGCCATGTATTGAGTGCTCATACTGTAAATCTTACGAGCTTAGCTCCTAAAAGTAAATGCCTTAAACGGGCAATGATCCTATTTCTCAGTCCAAATAATGCTTATTTAAGAGCCTAAAGTAATGTGTATATAGCTTAGGATAAAGCACAAAATGAAGAAAAGGCTAGTGCTTGTATTGTTGTTTCACTTCTAAAGACATTTGCTTCATGCAGACGCTGTCTATCTTTTCCATTTCATCCGTTCTTAACATGCGTTTGGTGTTTTAGATCTCATTCTCATGCTGTTCGGTTACTCTGTGCCTCAAAGGCTAAATGTCTTTTGTGATTTTCGAAAACGTCCAAAAATTGAGAAACTACTTGTGTGAATGTCAAACTTTGCCAGTCCTCAGGAAGTGTCAACAGACATGCTGTCATTTATTTACTGCCTACACATTACAGTGGAGACAAGTCGCAGGATTTTATAGCCCAGCTGTTTTTATCCGCATCCACGTTTTGTAGCTCGTTATACTGCACAGAAGGTTTGATTTAAGCCTGATCGCAGTTAGAGTTCCAGAATTTAATACCTTACATTCAAGAGTTGCTTCATTTACAGAGAAATCAATGTGTGATGCATGATTTGTTCGCCATTAAAGTCTCCCAAGGGCAAGGAATCATAGAGACATTTCTAAGAACCATGCTCCCATCTGCAGTGTGTTGATGTCATACAGCACGGCCCTTTAAAACCACTGCTCTGAAATTCATAACTGTTATCAGATTGATGCAGTTTCACAAAAAGAATATTTTTAGAATTAGAAACGTCTACTAAACATTCTTGCTAACCTTGAGACTTTAGAAAGTGAGAGATTTTTTTTCTAAACATCCCCAGAAAGATTCAGGTTTCAGACTTCGTTGCATTTTGTTGACTTTTATGGATGAAAAACTAAGAAAGGAAACGAATATAGCTGCATAAATATAACTGCAAACAACATCTGCGGGGTCCAAGCACCATTCGCAAAATAGTGCCCCTTGTTAACCCTGTCAAATGCCTGTTGGATTCTGACTGGCTGTTGATGGACATGCTTTTAGATAATCAGGTCATCATGAAAACTCAACATACAGATTAGCAAAAGGATGCAGTCTACCAAATTTCAGCTCGACCAGACTTACAGTTCCTGAGATAATTATTGAGGTTCAGACTCAACTAAGTATTCGGAAATACTAAGCAATATAAGCAAGGAAACAGGAAACAAAAGAATTCCCACAGTATAACTCATGGTCAAAAGGTTAAAAAAAAAACAAAAAAAACAAACTGAGCCATAGCGTCACCATCAGACCAGTCCGGCCCATCTCGCTAGCCTGATAAATAGCATATGAAGAAGAAAAACAAAAACAAGAAGAAAAATCCTAGCAAAAACAGTACAGTTCCAGCATCTTGGGTGCTTGGACCCCTAATTATTGCTGAAGACTCATCTTCTGTTGGCTTCACAGACTCTCAAATGCATGTCAGCATGTCAGGGGGTGTGGCCTGTAGTCACTTGTTCTTGACCTACTGACTATCATGCATTAAGTTGGGAGAATGAAGAGAAAATTTTTGTTTCAAAAAGATACTCGTTTAGCCATCATTTCTCTGTGTATGGCTTCTGATACTTACATTGAGTTTTTTTTTCTTTATTATAAAGGCAGTCCTTGTATATATTTATTCTTCTCCTGTATTTTCAAGCTGGATTTGTTTAATCTGAGGAGGTACTATATAATAAGATCATTATTTTAATCTACTATAAATGTCTATTGTCTTACAAGTAATTATTCCACCCGACATAAAAGTTCAAATTTACCTCACGGTAACGTGATAAAATACGGAACTTTGTTGTTGTTGTACAGCTGTGCTATGATGAAGACATCCAGGCTGTTGGTATGAATTTGATGATTTGATGATTACAGATCAAACTAATCCATCTTTAATATGACTTCGGGCTTCATAAAAAAAGATCTGATGCTGGTCTACAGTAACAGAGAAGGAATGTAAATGAAACCTGAAGTCATCTAAAAAAGACTAACACATGTCTCGGCCCAGTTCAGAAATGATTTGTTAAGACAGCAGGGTAAACTCGCAGTTATTTTTGAAATGTTTGCTTTTGGCTCGCCATGTATGAGACTTTTCTGCTGCCATTTCTAAAATAAAAGTATAATAAAAGATTGTAGATTTTTGTTTTTGCTGTTATTTCATTCACTGAACAGTGCCAAAGCACTTTTCCCATCCATCTTTCCTGAATAATTTTATATAATATCACAGATGCTCGACTGGATTGAGATCTGGGGAATCTGGAGGCCCAGTCAACACCTTGAACTCTTTGTCATGTTCCTTGAACCGTTCCTGAACAGTTTCTGCAGTGTGGCAGGGAGCATCATCCTGCTGAAAGAGGCCGCTGCCATTAGGGAACACCGCTGCCATGAAGGGGTGTAACTCGGTCTGCAGCAGTGTTTAGGTAGGTGGTACGTGTCACAGTAACAGTCACATGAAGTCCAGAACCCGAGGTTTCCCAGCAGAACATCGCCCAGACCATCACACTGCCTCCGCCAGCTTGCCTTCTTCCCGTAGTGCATCCTGGTGCCACCTCTTCCCCAGATAAGCGACACACACGCACCCGGCCATCCGCAAGATGTAAAAGAAAACACACTTCATCCATTGCTCCATTGCATAGCCAGCATTAACTTTTTCAGAAGTTTGCCCATGACCAGTATCAGCTAGCTAGCTGTAATTATTCATTCCCATGTAGCCACCTACACAATCCAACAAATGTAAAAACACAAAGCGAACTCATATTCCAGCAATAAACGCCTACGACAAAGAGGAACCAGTGTTCACATGTTAATAGCTCATATATGCGGAACACTCTGAAGGATGATGATTTTTTTCTCCACTGTTAACTAACTAGCTTTGAGAATTTACAGCTAGCGTGATTAGATAATAATGATGCTCTCCTAATTAATCAAGTTTTTAGTTTAGACTGAAAGCAACAGAAATTATTTGAATTTGAATGCAAAAAAAAAAAAAAGGATTCGAATATACTTTAGTAAGAGTAAAGTTCTGTACCAGCGCTGCACCTCATAACTCACGGAGAGAAAAGAAAATAAAGGGAAGTACGAGCCTGCTGATTCAGCGGCATCCTGTTAGAAGAGTGATGTCACAAGGGACAGGTAAAAACACAGGAAGTGTGCTGGGAATGGCTCCTGGAGTGCCAGAGGAACAGCTTTGCAGCTTGTGTGAATTAGAGCAGTTGAATGCACATGACAGTTTAAAACATCTCACACAAACAGGATTTCACTGTAGATTATATATTGAGTTCACGTGTATCTTTTGAAAACGTTTTTTTTTTCTATGCGTGCACACAAAAATGCTGTTTTGCATCACCGAAGAGAAGTTTTTTCTTGAAAAAAAACCCAAAAAAACAAAACAACAATGCCCTCCAATGAAACTCCGTTTTCACTGTTTTCATGAGAAAAAAATGTACGTTCTTGAAAAGGCAGGCGTTTTTGAACTTGAACTGAGATTTGGGAAAGAACTCTTTTTTGAAATAGCCTCACCTTATCGTCCCACCTTACCACGCGTACGATTCTTTGTGTTTGTCATTTTTCGTTTTAAAACCTTTGGCCATGTTGAATTTCTTCTGCATTGGTTTATGACACACTTACGATAAACTGGTCATATGACCGTTTGTCTATCCATACAGAAACGGTCACGTGACCAGTTTGTCGTAAGCGTATCATAAACCAATGCGGAAGAAATTCAGTGTATGTGTCTGCCGAGAGAAGGACAGTATTTTGGTTAGCTTTTCAATTGGTCATGGATTGCAGCAAAGCATTTTCTGATAATCCTTCAACAAAATGGCGAAGACAGTTAAGGCCCGCTTTGCTGACTCTGTAATTTCATTCCCTTTATTAAAAGGAGGTTCAGAACATCCTCCTGCATCAGAAGCACTAAAGCAGCCTGGTTTTATCAGCGGTGGACAGCAGGTTTTCTTCCGAGAAGACTCAATGCAGGTGTTCTTTATATATATATATTTTTTTTTTTTTTTTTTGCCAAAATCAAGCACTTTTTAAAAAAAAATTCTATTTGTTGAGCCTCTCTGCAATCTTGCATGATTTGCCAGAAAGGAACTGAAGAAGTGAAGTCCTTTCTTGCCAAATGAATGTTGCTGAGAGAGCTCACAGGTGGTGCTGACTGATCTGTTTTTTGCAAACTCCTGCAGGAATCTAAAAAAGCCTTTCCTTGCCATGATGAAATGTATGCGTCTGCACTCACACGGTTGGTGAGAGAGCTCAATCTCCGCCATTAGGCACATTTTCTACAGTCAATTGCTCCATTACAAGAAAAAATAAATCTCATTATTCGAACTCGTGAAAGGTGCATTAGATGTGCATGAATTTGTCACAATAAAAAAAAAAACATAAACACATAGATCAGGCCACATGTGGCATCTTTTTTAAGGCTTTGTTTTTCTAAATACGAGAGTAGCTAACCTAGTCTAGCTAATCTAACTAGTAAAGTTAGCCTTGAACAGTTTGTAAAAAGGTACTGTTTGGGCTGTTAAGCCACAGAAAACCAAGTTCTTTGTGTACTAATTTAGCGAAACAAGTTTGCGCACATTTCAAACAATTACACGCACCGGTATTCTGACCTTAGACGTAACTGCAGATGTTGCACACTGTATGATTTCATGTACAACATGGCTACATTAAGTAGTGCTCATATTTAACTGTTGGTAAACATAATATAAAAAAGTAAAGTTGAAATTAACAGTATGCGCTGGATCAAGTGCTATTTTATAAGCTGTCAAATAATTTTCGTTAAATTAAACCAGTGATTAATGTCATAATTACAACTAGGACTATTCATGCAGCGATATATTGGTGATATACAGCAGTATAGTAAGTCTCCTATTAGATTTACTTCCGCGCTCGCCATCGTCTCATTCATCTATCGTCATATTAATGTTTTACATTTTTAAATTGCTCCTTGCTTTTATGTTCCTTCATATTAAATTTGACGGATAAAAAAAATGCAATTTCTTTCTTCAATCCGCATTTTCTATCCCTGTTTTTTTTTTTTTTTTTGGCTTAAAGGCGAGTGCTTGTGATTAAAGGCGGTGGAATAGACACTGCTGAGAAACCTCGTCTTGGACGCTTCTAAGCTTCGCACAGATGTGTGTCATTGGCAGAATCTGAATGGCGCACGCAGCTAATCGACTTAAGCATGTGTGTAACCCAACACTGAATAACTTACTTCAGTCACCAGCTCTGAATACGGCCCAACGGAAACAGCAGTCAATGTTAAAAATATCAAAAAGAGATGAATATTCACATTTTTGCTTGATTTCTTTCTTATCTGTCGACAATTTTATCTATACATTCATCAGCACTGGCCTCCTAATGAATACTGATGACATGATATGAATATGATGGTTTGACTTTGTGCATAACGTTCTAAAGGAACCATTTGTTATTGGTATTTTGAGCAAAAAAAAAAAAGAAAGAAAAGAAAGAAAGCCATGTACAAAATATTGATTGCTTCAATCTATCATTTCGAAACACTAATAGGTTTCACGGTTCCAAGGGTTAAGGAGCCTGGATAAGATTAAACCTGGATTAAATATTCAAACACTGTTGAATTCTCAATTCTGATTGGTCAGAAGATGTTGCTTAATTTTCTAGAACAGCAGCTCTGACAGTAGTGCAGCTGCAAACCACAAGATTTTATTAATGTGTACGTTCTAATACGCTATCATCTCTATAGCAACAGCTCATTCACAGGGACCTGTATAGTAGATGATCTTCATAACTTAATAATAATAATAATAAAAACGACTTATTATTAACTTTATGGAGAAAAAAGAGAGACTGGTGAGGGAACTACTGTTTATAGCTGCTATAACATGAGGCAGAACAGGAACTAGAACAGGAACTGATGTATAGTTACATTAAATGTAGCTATAAAAAGTATAACCTTTAATTAATGATTAATGAAATTGTAGCTGTTGGTAAATTGGTGTGATATAAGAGGAATAAAACACTTTAGAACAGGCGGTTACGGGAAAATAATCAACTTTAGGGTGGTAACTCCATCGAACCCCTGTTTGTTCCCTTACTTGTATTGTACTGTAAATTACAAACACATGAGAGGTCATGAATATAAACGTAATATCCTAAAAATTACATGTGGTGGTTGATAAAAGTTCGAACGAAGCTGCAGTCCTTGGGATACGAGTTCACTCGAAACATAACTCCCCTCTGTCACACTGTTCATCTCCTTTTATCGAGCAGGAACTCGGATTATTTCTAAGCACCCAAGTTTTCTTGGCTCGTACTGTTCCGTGTAAAGCGGTAATTAGCATTGCCTGCTGGTGTGACAGCGAGAGTCTCTTCACCAATTAAGCGAACTGACTTGTCCTTCACTTCAATACAAAACTAATTCTCTGACTATTTTCTTTAGAGACATGACATTGACTTTGCCATTTTCGTGAAATAAATGCTTTTGAAATACGTCGATTTGATAGCTCGCCAGAAGGAAAGTGCTAATTGGATGGACCTGACACTATTATTCCTGTATTTAATGGGATGGTTGGAAAATTGCAGTTAAAGAAAGAAGCACAATGTTATCATGTTGAGATGGTGTAGAGAAATGACGAATGACAACTGAAAAAGTACTACTGATAGTCAGTAGTACTGGCATGATTCTTGATTTTAGTTTCTTTAAACTACAATATAAATAAATTCCTTTGTGGCATTGATCAAGGTTTTAATAAATGCTTCGACATGATGTCAGTACATAGACTTCAATGCTCAATTATGTGTCCTATCTCCGTCTGTCCTTCTTCAATGAGTGAAGACAAATCCTTTTTCCATTTATAATGTGAGCTCTGGTCATGGAGAGATGCTTCGTGACTCATTTTCATTACTGAGAGGTTTTTTTTATGCAGGATTGCTTAGAAACATGCAATGACAAGGACATTTGTCAACAGGCCTTGTAGTGTTGGTCGCTTAAGTAGTGTGTTTGTGTAGGGGTGTGTGTGGGTGTGTGTGTATTGACAATGATCAAATGTTTGATGAACTAAACTTATTTAATGTTTATAGACACCATTCTCAAGTTTATGTGTTTCTATAAAAGTGTGTGATATGGAATATCTCACATGAACCTGACATCTATCTGTTCTATAAAATCCTACTTTTTTTCCACAAATGTTACCATAGATTTAAAAAGAAAAAGGTGTGCTTTCATGACAACACCATCCTGATCTCATGTACAATGCATCCAAATTCAAACAAGCAAAGGTGGTGTGTCATAAAAAAAAAAGTTAATCTCACCCCAATCCTTAACTTTTCATAGGAATTAAGTCGGGTAATTGTTTTCTAAATCTGGAAGTGTAGGTACATTGAAGAACGTTGAACACAGTGCTAGCCATTGTTGTCCCTTACCACCTGACACTACACATTATCAACCCAGTTCTTTGTAAGTGGACTGTATAGTCATTTGCATCTGCCTCAGTTGAAAGACATGATAACGAAAATAATGACAATTCTTTAGGGAAAAGGTCAAGAGTCTGGTGCATTCACAATTCATATCGGAGTGGTTTAACACCTGCCAGAGTCATTTAGCTTGAAAAATTGGTACTTTACCTCTCATCAAGAGATGCTTGACCTTTATTCATATGAGAAAGGAGCAAAATCCTAGGTAATAACTAGATAAAATCCACTCCAAAATCATTTTCTGGATCTCTAGAGATATTTTTTTTTATTGTTTGCAATAATGCAATAGTTATTTCTGGTTTATCTGACAAGGGCATTCTTATGACTACCCAGAGTGCAGGCTTTATGGTAGCAGCCTCTAAGCAGCTCTCAACTGACTGTTAATATTGGCTTAACTTTGTAGAAAGCCTCCCTCACAAAGGAGCAATATTGATAAAGTACTAAAAACTAAAAAGAGGAAAAGAAACAAAAAGACAGGAAGAACAGAAATCAGATCTGTGCTCCTGTTGCCTCTAAGCTATATACATTTAGGGATACCTCATTGCTGTGCCCCGAAGTCCACAGGAGCATAGATGGGACAGTGGATTTGACAGGAGTTTCTGGTATTTATCTTCAGGCTTGCCAGTGCCACATCCTACAGGGTGGTAGCAAAAAGGCATTTCATAATCCCCAAACCATCATTCATATGATTGTACACATTTGCACATCACCACAAGCTCTGGCATTAGTAGGATCTGGATTTGCTCATTTGTCAGGCAGTGAGGCTTTTTGGAAGTGTGGATGGATGATAAACCATGTTAATGTACTTGTATGATTACCAAGGCAAACTCTTAGACATTTTTGTGGGCTATCTGGGGTCTGTCCATCATCTTCACAAAAAGGCAGTATCACCTGGTAGACTATATCTTCTTAAAGATGGAGGCAATCCTTTGCCTCGTACCACTAATCTCAGTAATAACCCAGTGCAATCCATTCTAAGGTCCAGGTATCATTCAAGTCACCCTTGAAGTTAAGCCAGATAGCTGGTCAGGTCAATGTGTGTTGTGCTATTCTACACAACATATTTATGATCAATGGATATATTGTGGAGCCAGGTGGGAGGAAGGTGATGAAACAGGCCGTTACGGCCATCAGGAGATCCTGCCTTTATTTTTCAGTTTGCCGATGATACATCCTTCCTGGGTTTCATCACAAATAGAGATATAATGGCCTATATGATGGCGAGAGGATCAGAGCTCTGTGCTGTGTTAACAATCTCTCAAAGATTATTGTGGGCTACAGAAGGTTGCAGAGGGGAGAAAACACCAGCATAAAGTTCCTCTCTATGTATTTATCATCTCATCTAGTCCCTCTACCCTAACACGGTCATAAGGTATGCCTGCCAGAGACCAGTTTGGACTGTCCTCTAACATCCTCACCAACATCTTTAACAGTAACATAGAGAGCATTTTGCCTTTTTGCATCACTGTATGGTTTCGCAGTTGCTCCACCCACACATAAAAGCCTCTCCACTCCACAAGTGATGAGAACTCATCAGAGGATACAGACTACCAGGTTTACATGATGATTACTAGTCACAGTGCCTGAGGAACGCTCGCAAAATCACAATGGACTTCAGTCTCCCAGCACACAATGTTTTTTAAACTGTCATCTGGCAAACAGCTCAAATGGGAATACGCATAGTCAATCGGCCATTTGCTAATGCGGTAATTTCGAGCCAGACATGCTCTTTCCCACAAGCCTTTCATTCTTTAAATTACACTACACCATTCAGACATCTGATCTATTTTTACAGCATTTCTTCAACATTGGCGCTGCGGAGAACTTAATCAACCAGAATCCTGGCCTAAGAATTTCAAGTGGACATAAAACCACTAGGGACCCCGATTGCACATTCGAGCACTGGATGGTCAACCTGTAGGGAAGAGAGTGATCACCCATAACATCCTGTGGAGGTGTTTGTAGACAAATGCCCTGCATAATGAAGAGATTTCCTTCCTGAATACCACATTGCCTAAGTACGTTCTGGGCCTCCCCTGGCTAGAGAAACACAATGTGTGGAATGTTTTACTATCGCCATTTTATCTGCATCACTTGATACACCTGAATTGGAACAAACCTTCGTACTCAGGACTCCATCAGTGGACAGCAGATAGATTTTAACCAACCGGACTTCTTGCGAAAACTGTGATGAATTTACTGGTTGCACAATTGCACTATTTGTCCTT
>CM074978.1:557321-576674 GCA_037576825.1 Pangasius krempfi
TCTCTCTCTCTCTCTCTCACTCTCTCTCTCTCTCTCTCTCTCTCTCTCTCTCTCTCTCTGTCTCTCTCTCTCTCTCTTTCTCTGGGATCATTTCATTTTCATTAAACACTTTTAAATTTAAAAATACTGAATGTAGGTTTACCTGATAGAATGGACTCTGTATGTGTGTGTGTGTGTGTATGTATATGTGTATATGTGTGTGTGTGTGTGTGTGTGTGCGTGTGTGTGTGTGTGTGTGTGTGTGTGTGTGTGTGCAGGACGTGTACATTATGCGGAACTCCAGAGTATCTGGCGCCTGAGATTATCCAGGGCAAAGGTCATGGTCTGGCGGTGGACTGGTGGGCTCTGGGCGTGCTAATTTTTGAAATGCTTTCTGGGTGAGTTTGAGTTTTTTTTTACATTTTAATATGAATGAATGGAAATGCCGTCTGTGTTAATGCAAACTTAACTATTTAAAAAAAAAAAATGATAGAAATAAATGAAAATGCCATGAGTTATTTTATTTTTATTGTTTACAAAAACATAAAACCAAACACCTGAGAAAGTGAGTTGTATAGTCTTAATTATTCTTCTTCAATCTAGATAATAATTTTATTTTTATTTTATTAATATAAATATAAATTTTAATTTAATTTAAAATAATTTAATATAATTTCTCTTAATATTTTATTTTTTATTTAATCTAAATAATATTCTTCTTTTTATTTTTGTATTTCGTATCAACAGGACTTTTGGAGCACAGCGCATTTAAAAACAAATTGAAATAATTAAAAACAAAAATTAAATAAAAAAGTGCTGCAGTGACATGGTGTGACCACTAGGGGTCGATGTGGGGCTTAAAATCTGACATATTTAACCTGCACAGATTCCTGAACATCACTTTGACTATTATTGTTAAACTATTATTTGCTGCTAAAACTGAAGTGTGAACGTCTTTAATATATTAAGAACATACAGTACGTGTTTAAAAAAAAGTTTTAAAAAAATTGTAGAGAGTTTATATATATATTTATTTATATATATATATATATATATATATATATATATTAGGGATGTGATGCAATGACCCTGAACACCTCTAGTCTCAGCCAGATGCCATGTGACCCTTTCTGTGCATGTATATGTGTAAAGAGAGTGATGCTTTTCTGCTCAGCACGGCTGTAAAGAGTGGCTGTGTAACCCTTCCCATGTTAACCGTTCCATCGGATATACCACCAGAACCCCGGCATCTCCTTTCACGGGTGGATGATCACCATTAGGAACCACCATTACAGACCACCAGAAACACACGGAACCCTACCATGTGAAAGGCTCCATTTCTGTTTCTGCATCTAACAATTCTCGGATTTGCAGGTTTTAGGAAAACGTCCTGTTTCTCTCGTCCTGAGGGCTGTGTGTGTGTGTGTGTGTGTGTGTGTGTGTGTGTGTCTTTTTAAACACAGAGACATAAAGCAGACATCCCGGGAAAAAAAAAAAACCCCAAAAACCCCAAAACAGACTCCATTTTGGTGTGAGCCAATACAAATATGACTTCCTTTTATTTACTGACGGTTTTAACCCCTGACCTGATGTTAATAGTTGGCGTTGGCGCTCGTTCTAGTGAAATGTCGGCCAGGAGATTGTTCTCTTGCTTTTATAAAGTTTAAAAATAGAGGTACAAACGGGAGATCGTTAGGAGTCGAGACTCTTAAGTTTGCATTTAACGCAAGCTTTTTTGCTGCAGTATTACATAAATGTAGCTGTACAGCAAACTGATTTCTCCAGCAGCTAAAAAGAATATTGTCCCTCTCTCTCTCTCTCTCTCTCTCTCTCTCTCTCTCTCTCTCTCTCTCTGTGTGTGTGTGTGGGTCAAGCAGTAATGTTAGGTTTGGCCTGAGCGCTCAGGAGGAAGGAAGTTGGGCTCTTCTTTCGTTTACTGTTGCCTGAGAGCAAATAAGATTGCAGCCATGCGCGACCGTTTCGCTTCCACGAGCCCCCGGTTATCTGCGTCTCGTTTTCCTCGTCCAGCGCACGCAGTCTCACGGGCGTCAGAGTCCGTACGCTAGGAATCCAACACTCCGTAGCGCGCTCTTGTAGCAAAATAATCAACGACGGTGCGAGTTGTGACGAAGTCGCTCATTGCAGTCGATTATGTTCCGATAACAGCACGTCCCGGAGTGATTTATTCGTCTCCGACCACATAAGCACACCTTTTTGTCCTTTTATAGCTACGCAGTTACTGTTTTTACTCACGTTACAGCAGCTATAAACAGTCGTTCCCTCACCAGCAAAGAAGCGCAAGCGCCGCGACTTGCACCTGCGCTACCGTCAGAGCTGCTGAACACCTCCGGACCAATCAGAGTTCAGGATTTTCCTGTACGTTCTGCTTACGATAGAGAGCGCACCCAGGAGCTGCCCTCCGTCTGTCACCAACACTCGCCATCTTGGTCGTTCCTGTCTAAATAAACCGAGATGTTTTTCCCGGTGGATTTCCGAGAAATAAAAAAAAAAAAAAAAAAGTCTCTGCATCAATAAATAAAGAGCCGACTTTGAAGTGAGAAATGTCCCTGGACTCCGCTCTTCTTCTTCCTCAACACACACTTTCCTTCCTCCAGTCCTCATTCACAAGCCCCGTTCGTGTAACTTCAGGTGAACCAGATGTTTGTAGATGCTCAAAACTGCTCCTTTCTTCACTCGTGACTTTGACGCCGGATCTGCAGCGAACTCAGTCGAGGAAACGTTAAATAACCCACGTTCGCTGTTGTTGTGCTTCTGTTGTAAGGTATCCGCCGTTTTTCGACGACAATCCCTTCGGAATTTACCAGAAGGTCCTTTCTGCCAAGCTGAACATCCCTCGCCAGCTGGACTTCTACGTAAAGTAAGCGGGGAATTTTGCACGATGCGATATATTTTAGTGGTTTGTATTTCGTTCCGTTGCAAATAAGATAAAATGAAAACCCTGAGATTACGTCAAACGTTTGTTTATTCACGTCCTCGAGAAACTGTTGGGTTTCTACTTAAAGTTCTACATAAAGCAGAAACCACTGCAGTAGAATATTTACAATTATTTTAATTATTGCTTGTTTTTATGTTCTGTATTTAATAATAAAACATTTAATAATAATTAGGTTAAAGATTTGATTATTTGCAATGAATGAAATCTGTTTTTAATTTAATTTTAAATAATAATAAACTAACAATTTTTAAATAATAAACAAAAAAATGATTATTATTATTATTTTTTTTTTTTTAAATTAGGTTTAAAGTTTGTTTATTAGAAACTGCAAGGTGTTGGTTATGTTAGTAAAGTATGTTAGTATAAATATATTTTTAAATTAAAAAAAAAATCATTATTGATGTTTTTTTTTAAATATATATTTTGTATTTAATTGTATTTTAAACAACAAAACATTAGTTTAATTTTAATGGGTTTTTTTTTTTACATAAAATAAGCAAGAACGTTTGTTTTTTGTACGATTTTTATTTTCGCATTTGGATCATTTAGATTAAAATGTTTTTAAGTGTAATCGTGATTGTGTTGTTTTTCCCCTTTAGAGACCTCATCAAGAAGCTTCTTGTCGTCGATAAAACGAAGAGACTTGGAAGTTTGAGAGTAAGTGATCATTTCAGACAAGATTATATTCCAAAAAAAAAAAAAACATGTTAAAGTCAAACATTAGCATTAGCATTGTTAGCATCTGGCCGTAGACTGAACAACGCGATCGTCTGAAATTTAACGTTTGTTCTCCTTGTGCTCCGGTTTTTCGTCTGACAGCTAACAAGAAATGATTCGCTTTTTTAGTAGCGTGTTATGATTAGCATTATTAGCATTCCACGTCAAAATCGTGGCCTCAAACAACATCAACTGATGGAGGAGGAGGAGGAGGAGGAGGAGTGTCTGTTATATTTGGACAAACGTCAGCCATTTTAGGTTTTTATCTAAATAAGTGTTTACGTTCGTTTGTTTTTTAGAGACGTCGAGATCTGTCACACTTTATTATTCTTTAATGACTTCAATAAAAGAATCTCGTAATGTCTTATCTTGTAACCTGGAGTTTGCGTAAAGTGACGTTTTCACCGTTACAGCCGTCTTGCGTTGCCTTTGATCTTGTTTTTTTATTATAAATATGTATATATATATATATAAATACGGTTCCCCACCGAGCCGCAGCTCGACACCACGCAATTATATAGTTTACTGCATCCTGGAAGTCAGAGAGGACGCGAAGTCGAGGTCAAACAAACCCCATTACCAGAAGTGGGAGTTTTGACCCCACACACACACACACACACACACACACACACACACACACACACTTCCAGACTGACTGAAGATTAACCAGTAGTGGGGTCAAAGGTCACGAGATTCTCACCAACATGATTGCTTCACAGGAATGTCTGAGCACTTTAGCAGATTGATTGATTCGCTTTATTCGTTTATAGCGAGCTCATTAAAGGACACTCGGTTCTCGGCGACTCTTGACGCCTCGATCGGACGCGTTCCTGCTCGCCCCGGCGTCACCAACCGCGCCGACCTTTAACCCCTCATTCAGGCTACGTTTCTGCTGTTCACATTTTCAACCACCTATGCTAATTAGTAGGGCCAAATCCACACAAGGCTAGTTTGAGCTAGTTTATCCTGGTAACTACGGCAACTCTGGGGGATTTTTTTATTTTTTTTATTTCACTTTTTTTTTAAAGATGCACAGGACAACACACTACTCTGAAATTCCTGAATATTTGAGGTTTGAATATTTCCCTTGATGAAAAAGGAAAGCAGTTCACGAAGAACAGAAACTAGACATCTGTATTTGTGTCTCGTCTCTGTAGGAGATTACAGTCCTCAGGATGTGTGTGTGTAGAGTGTGTGTGTGTGTGTGTGTGTGTGTAGTGTGTAGTGTCAGCTGTGTTAACACAGAATTTTTTTTCTCGCCTCTTAACAAAAG
This sequence comes from Pangasius krempfi, assembly GCA_037576825.1. Taxonomy (NCBI): domain Eukaryota; kingdom Metazoa; phylum Chordata; class Actinopteri; order Siluriformes; family Pangasiidae; genus Pangasius; species Pangasius krempfi. Next base: position 562,247 of record CM074978.1, read on the forward strand.
CAAATGGTGTGTGTGAAGAGACTTTTCAGATAGTTTTCAGTTCCGCAGCTAATCATGCGACATTTATTCGCTTTATTTCATCTCCAGTGCACGCTGAAAAATATTGTAAATTTTTTTAAATTTATTATTTTCTTCCTGTCTTCAGGGTGGAGCCGAGGACGTGAAGAGCCACAAGTGGTTTCGATCTGTAGACTGGGAAATCGTTCCTCAGAGAAAACTTAAGGTACTTAAGTGTAACGTGAAATCAGCGTTCGTGTTTGAGCCATTAGTATGATAGAATATCTGGAAACACAGTTCGTCACGTCTGGGAGAACAAGCAAAAATGTCATGATCATCCAATTAAAAGCCCCCTAGAACATATATATATATATATGCCCCGCCCCCTGGGGGCGTGTCTTGCTCTACTGTAGCTCGTTAGCAGTAGACCAACATGAGTGTGAGAATGTCACTGCCTTAGACTGAGCAAGAGCCCGATTATTATCCTTCAACAAAACAATGCATTTAGTCACACGTGCAGTCTTTATTTTTTACTCTAATTAAAATGAGCCAGTTGACATATGAATCTGGAACGAGTGACAGTCGCGTAGGTGTTATGAACTCTCTGATATTACCATGGAAGCTCCGGCCCCTTCCTCCACCTCTCATTAATAATGTTTTGGCCAATGACTCGATTTTCTCACGTTACAGATGCACTGACGTGCCATCCTCGCTTTCTGTCACGGTAAATGGAGAACGTTTTTACGTTCGTTCGTCCGAAGTCAAGTCCGTCAGCGTCAGTTTGACGTAGCTAACATTAGACATTTGTACTTTTATCAAAGACTGGAATTCAGCTGTCTGTCTGCTGTTTTTCTCTCCAGGGAAGGATGCACAAAATATTAATTGTATGGGGTGCCAATAATTTTGAACGCATTGTAGTACTTAAGAATTTTTTTTTTTTTTTAGATTGAAAAAAATTGTACATTCAGGAACAGAACAGTTGTTGAAGAACAACTTGTTCAACAGGAACACAAAATGTTTATGTTTATGTTTATGTTTAGATCACGTAGCTAACTTTGTCCTGTTTGTGTCTTTACTCATTTCTTATCGTTTGTTTATTTATTTGTCTGTCCTTATTGGTAATTTTGCTTCTCTTATACCCGAGTCAGCCAGTCATCATTCCCGAAGTCGCACACGAGGGCGATCCGTCGAATTTCGAAGCTTATCCTGAAGAAAAGCGCAAAAAAGAACCTGCCGTTTCCCCAAGGGACTTGGAAATTTTTAAGAACTTTTGAATACAAACACAATTATTGATACTTATTTATGTGTCTTTTGCATCTTTTCACGAAGGGCATGTGCCGATAATCAGCGGTACGATACGTCTCGCAGTGTTGAACATGAGCACACTGTTGTTACTTCAAAACAATCACGGAGCCACCCTGCACTTCTGGAGCACGTGGTCCGAGTAGGCAGCATTTTTGGATGATGTTAGAGCTCCTGAGATAAAGTTTGTCTCATTCAAAATGTGGAGTTCCAGTGAAGTTTGAACAAGATGGCGGACACCACGGTCACTCTTTCTAAGCATAACGTTTACTCATCTCGACCAACTGCCTGTCTCATAGCTGACCTTTTCGCTACTGTTTTCACGAGTAGTTATGTTCTACGGAAGTCCTGAACTGCAAGGTATGAAAGAAGATATATCTCATTATATTGATTTAATAGCTTATTTCAACTTGTTAACTTGTTATTTTGAATGATCTCGTAAATTTCAACGTATTATCCCATTATTTCGACGTATTTATCGACGTATTTCAAAATAACGAGGCAGAATAACAACGTAGCAATTCAGCTTTTTTTTTTATTTAATTTTTTATTTTTTTTATATACGTCTTACGGGTAACGGTTTCTGTAATATCCAGGTGTGTAGGTTGCCAGGATTCGTTGTCATGGTTACAGTTTTCGACAGCTAATATAATGTGACGTTACAGCTTAGCCAGGTATCTGTATTGGTCAGCTGTCTCTTTACAGATCTGTTTTAAGAAAGACTAGAAGTCTAGAAGAGGTAAACTTGCAGCGACTTTCGTAAGACGTAACGTAAAGCCACCCGACGGCCAGCTAGCAAACTGCACATACTTTAATGGGTTCAGTGTTGGACAACAGAAAGTAAATATGTAGCAACTTTTCAAACGTATATTATAACGAAATACCGTAAAATCATGGCGAGATGAAAACTACATATCGGCACATGTCTATTTCCACTTGGTCTTGTTCTATTGTGTCATGTGTAGCCTTGTAATGTAGCTATAATCTATGCACTTTGTTAGATGTTTTGTTTGTTATGCAAATGCACATAACCTTTATTGCAAGTTACTCCAAATATACCCGTCTATTCTCTGGGAATGATTATGCAACTTATGTTTATGATCTATGCAGATCCATTTGTTTAACTCGATACAATTTGACCTGTCTCGATGTGATCGTGTCTCGCGCTGTAACCGTACGTGTATGATGCTAATGAAGCTAACGTTATAGCTACTCTTTGTTTGTTTGATGTTATGAGATGCTTGATTATGTAATAAATAACCTTTTTCAAAAGATATTTTGCTCGTGATGATTTGTTGAGCTACAAAATGTCAAGTACAAAAAAAAATATAACGAAACTCGAAAGCAATAATTGCAAATGTGTTGGCAGTTGAAGTAAGCACATTTCACGAACTGTAATTCTTTTTTTTTTGGGATTAGTTTTGGGTTCTTACGTAAGGAATGAAACACGCTGTTACAGGAAAATAGTCAAAGACATGTTCATTTGGTACATATGTTTGGCCAGATGGGCAAAGGTCAACTGGGGTCATCAGTTGCTACTCATCAATATCCTGATCAACGCCATAGATGGTGCAGCAGTACACGGATCTGGGGTTATGGTGCAAGAGTTCTGGCAGTCCGGGAAGTTGTGGTCCTCCAAACAGCATCTCCTCTCCTCTAATCCCTGCCTGGTGAAAAAGCCTATTCATTTGAATGGAAGAGGATACAGTAATTTATCAGTAGCATTCGTTTCACATCCTCCGATTTTGCTTAGCACAGAGTTTATCTGGGCCACCTCAATCTCCAATCTTCCAGTTCTGTCTGCTTTCATCTGCAGAGGTTTTTTTTTTAAGTATATATGGCTACATTTGCCAATTCCCACCCACCATCCAGCTCTCCCCATCACACGACAGCTACCAACCGGGGGTGTGTGAAGGTTAGCTCATGCTTCCTGCAAGACACGTGAAGCCACTGCATCTATTCATGCTCACTCAAAGTGCAGCTGAACACACGTTCATGGATGGAAAGAGTCACAGACACCTAAGATTGGCTAGTGTCATTCTGATCGAAAAGGGAGAGAGTAATGCCATCCCTCCCACCCAGACAGCATGGCCGGTTTTGGTCTCTTGGACCGGAGCATCATTGGGATTCATTGGGATTCACTCTCACTCTCCAGACGACAGGGTGAAACTTTTCTGTTGCACCACTTGGGAATGCTGGTGATGTTGTCTTTGAGATTGTACCCCTCCTGCAAGAGCCTTTAAGGTCTTAACCCCTTGAACTCCCAGGGTCTGTGTTTGAAAGTGCTTCCCTTTATGAATGAAGTAAGAGGGGCAGCAACTACACTAATATTACAGTTTACCCTTTATGATGTTGATGCCACAAGAATCTATACAGGGATAAAGGTCTCCACTTTTTTTTCTGAAAAAGAAAAAGAGGGTTGAATGAGGCACTGCAGAAGACCCTCCTTAATGTTCTCCTTCATAGCTTTGCACTCTTTTTTCTACTGTCTTTTGGTTCCTAGCTGCTAGGTGCGGTGGGGGGTAAGGATCCTGCTGCCAGGCAGTTGAAATTGTTTGGATGATGCAATGATGCAAATGATGTTGTGAAAGCAACGTTTAACCCAGAAGATAGAGAAGAAGACTGCCATAATGTAGTTCTCTTCCACTGCCTATGGCATTAGTCACACTGATATCCCCAGTTCCCCAAGTCTGCAGGTGGGAGAATGAGCAATGCTCTATAGCCAGTAACCATATCAGGAGGATAATTAAAGGTGTAGATTCTTCTCCATGTTGTTCCCAATGCAGTGAGAAACAAACCATTGCCATGACGTGTGAAGTGAACACTGTAGCATTTACATTTACGGCATTTGGCAGAAGCTCTTATCCAGAGCGACTTACAATAGTGCGCTGAAGTCTATCAAAAATACATTCTGATATTGGCCCAAAACTCTGTTGGGAGGTAATAGACAAGCGCTCAGAGATTTTTTTTCTCTAAGTTCTCTAAACTGGAGGCTCAGGAAGGTTTTGAATGAAAGTTCTGGGAAGTCATTGGTGGATTGGGTGGTGTGTTGACATGAAGGTTTCTCAAAACTCCGGACACAAGTCAGGAGGACACCCTGGACCGGGTGCCAACCTATCGCAGGGCACAATCGCACACCACAGACGAGCTAGAGATGCCGATCTGCCTACATGTCCTTGGACTGGGAAGGAAACCCTTGAAGCGTGGGGAAGTCAAATTTCCTTATTTGTGGTAGAGCCTGCTCACGCTGTAACCTTAACCTGTGCACAGGTCAGCATTGACTATTGTATTCATTGCTGCAGTCTCAAATGCTCTCTGTGTCCATTTAAGCAGCAAAATTGTCTGTCTTACATGTGAGGTTCACTGGAATTGCTTGAAAGCAAACTGCTGGGGGACAACAGATGTAGCTCTTCCAAAAAGAAGGAACTGCTTTATCCTGGTCAAGGTCATGGTGAAGTAAGAGTTGTAATGTTGGTGAATTCTTCCCGGGAACACTGGATCCGTGAGGCAGATACATCACACACACACACACACACACATACACAATCATACACTCATTCACACCCAGGTGCAATAATAAGCTATATAAACAAGCAGCATTAACTTTTATTAATTGACAGCACAATCCATTTACTCTGTATTTTTGAGTAGAGACTAAGTCCAATACACCAGATTATGGAATAAGACATAAAGGTTCCTGGAAGAAGCTGCTGAAGCTGCATTGTTTATGATTTATACTTTTATGTTTTATCCCAGGCACTGTTTTTTTTCTTTTCTTTTTTCTTTTTTTCTTTTCTTTCTTTTTTTTTTGCATTATAAATACATTCCCGATCCATTTTGAACTGTGCTAATGCATAATAATAATAATAATAATAATAATAATAATAATAATAATAATAATAATAATGATGGTACATCTTGAAATGATATAAAGTTCCTGTCTTGTTCCTGAGGCCAAAATGTCTTGGCGTTGGTCCTCAAAACCATTCCAGGTGTTGTTTTTTTTCCAACTCCATGTTTCTCTCAGGCTGTTCATCTGGCTGCAGTTATCATTCGTGCCCTTCCTTATCTGCTCTTTTCAGGTTGCGGTCAAAGTGAACATTTTAACTAAATTTTAAATAAAGAATAAAAATGAGAATCATTTAAAAATAATTTTGTTTTAATGTAAATGATAATTGTTCAAATATTTATAATGTGATAGACTAATTATGGACTTGAGAGTAGCAATCTAAATAATAAAACAAGAACATTATTAATATTATTATTAACATTACTACTACTACTACTAATAATAATAATAATTTAACTTAGCCTGTGGCAGTGATGTAATGATTACAGATGAGGAAAACACATTTTTGACTCTTTCTACACCTGAGTAGGGATAAAAGTCGGACTGTCTGGTTCTTGTGCCAGAAGGTCCTCAACCAATGAGGAATATCTTGAAATTCACAGCACAACAGAGCAGCTGAGACGACAGCTAACATTTCTTTCAAAGGAATCCAGATGCAAATCCAGTACAGAAGTCGGGCCTCAGATCTCTGTGTAAAAGATCAGCGAAGGCTCTTCCGAGTGCAGATTATGACATCCTGGTAAGAAGGAGAAGAAGTACATGTGCATGATGGCAGCAGGAAGTTCAGGGAAGTTTAAGCATCATATAAAATCCAGCCGCCGATTTCACGCTAACCTCATGTTAAGCTCATAAAACGTCTCTCTGCGAACTAAAATGTGGGGAAATTGTGAATGAGAAGTGACCAATACAAACCCAACAAGTGCTTTGGAGTGGTGCTAGGAGTCATCACTCATTTGCCTCATGACATTTCAAATGAGTTTGAGGAGAAACCTTTGATTATCAAGATGAGGACAACGTACACCAGATGTTTAATTAAAAGATTACAGTTAGAATTAGCAGTTTCTAACTAATCCGGCCATGTCCCTCTGAGCTCTCTTCTCAACAAGGCGTTTCCTCTCACAAAACTGTCGCTCACTCAGTGTTTTATGTTTCAGGAGTTCAGCAGTTTCTGAAATACTCAAACCAGCCCATCTGGCACCATCATCCATGCCAATGTCTAAGTCACAGAGATCACACTTTCCCTCCATCCTGATGTTTGATGTGAACATTAACTGAAGCTCTTGACCTGCATCCGCATGATTTTATGCATTGTGCTGCTGCCACATGATCGGCTGATTGGATAACTGGATGAATGTGTTCCTAATAAAGTGGACGGTGAGTGTATATTTGTGACTACACACCTCTAAGACAAGTGAGAAAAGTGTAGAATCTAACATGGTTATGGCTAAAGCTAACATCATTACACCACATGTTCATGATCATGGGATACCGGTGGCCTCTCAAACCAGACGGACGATCTTTGCTGTCCAACGTTTGCTCTGTTGAATAGCTGGAATAGCTAGCATAGCTATGGTCGTGGTGTTGGGGGTTTTGGGGAAGCTAATTTGTCACTGTAACTGGTCAAGCTACTCATGATTTAAAATAACTGAGCTACAGCTGAACTAGCCTTTTGATAAAGTAGCTAGCTACACTACAAGCTAGTTAGGAAAAGTAGCCATAAGGAAGTATGCCATAACAAAGAGATTTTGCTTTTCTATCAAATAAAGAGAGGACTCTACTACTATAGGCTTCTGTAAATATCTAGCTAGCTAGTTAATGGGCATATGCTAATCCATAGGTTTGGGCATTTGCTGTCGTCATAGCTACGTTAACTATTTTGCTTCAACTGAAACTAATCACCACTTATCGCTATCACTCCTGATCAACCTCGTAACTTAACCAGCTCGCTAATCAACAACAACAACAACAACAACAACAAAAAGCTAAAATCTATAACATGTGTTCTATGCTAATTAGAACTAACTTCCTGCAAATATAACAGTTTACACATTATGATTTGTTTTTATTGAAAAACAATGTTGAATTTTGTGAAAAGGTAAAAGATATTTTAAAGCTACGCTACTAAAATTGTACTTAAGCTGGCAGTGTCACTTGTAGCTAACTTACTCCCCAACGCTGCACATGCTAATACATTAGCTAAACCTGCTCATCTAAAGGGTTAGCACATTGCTTAGCACTGTCAAATAAAATGACAACGTTTTTTTCCTAGATGGAAATATGAAATACTTTAGTAAGGAACTACAAAATAGCATGACTCAGCATTTTAGCTCCTTAAACTAGCATTATGTTCCTTGTTATGTTTATGTTCCTGACAGGATTTGATACGTGATACAGATGGAATAAATGATGACCACACATTTAGCATGTTGATGTTGTTGTTGTTGTTGTTGTTTTTATTTATTACATTACCTTTCTACACACTTTTCATGCTTTTCTACAAAGATACATTCATTCTTTACCAAACAAGTTAGCGCTAGGAGTGACTGAGGTGTGTGGATTTGGCTGGTTCAGGACTGAACAGATCTCATACACACTTAAGGACAAAAGAAAAGAAAAGAAAAGAAAAGAAAAGCATTCACACATTCCTCAGCTGAACAAATGGAGGGTAAATATTTATCAAAGTTCAGGCGTCTTGAGTTCGTGACCAACGGGGGTGAAAAGTAACAAACTCTCATTACTGTACTTGAACACATAGTTCACTCACTTTTTTTTGCACATAATTAAATCATAGTACTTTTATTCGTTACTTTTATTTGTTATAAAGTAATGAATAATAACTCTTTTAACCCTGTTAAGCCAATTAAAAGACAACATGCGCAACTTTGAAATTAATTCCATTTCCAGGCCCAAACAACGAGTCAAACAAGTCCACACTTCAGACGCCAAACGTTTAGTCAGCAGCAGCAATGTCTGAGACAGTGGGGACGGTTACGCATCCTTTCCCTGCTAAAAGCTGTGACGATGTTCACAGCGGAAACATGAAGAATTGCGACTTCAGCTAGCTGAGTGAGCTAGACTAGCTAGCCAGATCTTTTGATGTTTTACAGTATGAAACTTTAGATGTCACTAGAATGTTCGTCTGTCGTGTTACGTATACTGTATCTACAGCCTATAGGTAACGCTCACGATAAAGTGTAAGCGGCGTCTTTCGTAGCTACGCAACTATTTAGCTAGACGCATGTATGAAATACAAGTAGCGTTACCTTTCTTTATACGCTGTCGATAATGGAGGTGGTGCTCACTCGGTTACTTAACATAAGAAAAGAATAGAAAATACACATTTTTTGGATTAGTTGTGTATTATTTACTTCTACTCTTACTAGTAATTTCTTGACGAATACTTTTTCTGAATTATTTCTACTTACTTTGCTGTTACTACTTCAACTCAACTCAGTGTGTTTTGTACTCTTTCCACCACCGATGGCCAAGAAGTCTTTTTAATCTTTCATATCAAATTAGTTTTGTTTTGTAAATGTATCAGGATGGCAGGTCCGTCCTTACACCAACGTGGGGCAACAAAATAAACGCAGCTACACACGGGACACGGGAACGAGGACGATGGAGGCCGGCGTTACAGAGAGCGCGGTGCTGTGTTTACGTAGTTCTGTTTTTACTCCCTGTGCTTTTTCACCACAGCATGCTTGTGAACTAAAGGAAAACTTCCACTTCACACACACACACACACACAATCAGCAGGACGCTGTCTGGGCGATTATATAAAGTGTATAAACACCCACTCCTTCTGTAAGTCTCCTCCCATTCACACTCATGTTTGTAGGGAAACAGTAGATCTATGGCCGAAACCGGATTAGTGATGAAGGTTCGAGAGCAAGCAGAGTTTGACTTGAGCTCTTCGTCCATTTTTTCTTTCCTCCACATCCTGTCCATTCTGTTAGCGTGCTTATCATAACAGTTTGGCAGAGACGTTTAAGTAGCTGTGCACTATGACGGAGTATGGAGCAGATTTGATGAGCAGAATGAACGAACGGATGAAAGAGTGTACACCCGTGTGTGATTAATGACGCTCCTATTCTAAAATACTGTTTACATATGAACAAATCATGAGGTGTTCAGGATCTGATGTTAGTTGCGACAGTGTGAATGCACAATTACTGAATCACGTATAACTACAAATTTGAATTTGAGTTATTACAAGTGACACGTCATGGAGAAGCTCATGTACCTTTACAATACATTTCTTTAGTACTCATTAACCCAGAAATGTATATGAATATGAATATGTAGGATATTTACCAGCAAGTAAACAACTAGTTTCAACCAAACGCTCGAAATTAGCTGCAGCATGATTACGTCATAGAAAGAGAAAGAAGAGACGAAATCTAGAGATCTAGACGAAACGGTATACTTTTCATTTCTGTAATTATAGATGAGCGCTGACACTGGAGACTCCTTCAAGTAAATCTCCTTACAGAAAACTTCACCATAATCAATGTGTGAATGATCAGCTGCTATAGAAACGATAACACGTCGGAGCGAGCATGTTAATATAAACCTGTAAGGTCCTTGCTAAAGAACACTATGTCATACTTATACAGCTTTAAAAATGAATCAACACCTACAACTGTGCTTAAAAATATCATCATAAGATGTTAATAATGCAGCATTATATTCAAAAAATATTTGGTTGTTTATTTTTATTGTTTTTTTTTAGCCTCAGACCTTTGAATCCAGCTGTATATAAATAACATCTGTGGTACTTTTGCTATTTTTCCATGTGGTTTCATTCTAAAACATATTAAACACTACTGTGTTACTCAGAAGTAGAAAGAACAGTGTGTCGTTAATGAACTGCACAAAAGTGTTAAGCAGGTTCAGATGTATGACTTAATAAAACTTCATTTCCAATCACATCATTGACCAATCACTGATCTCCGTGTTTCCCCATGACCAATCACTGATCTCCATGTTTCCCAATGACCAATCACTGATCTCCATGTTTCCCCATGACCAATCACTGATCTCCATGTTTCCCCATGACCAATCACTGATCTCCGTGTTTCCCCATGACCAATCACTGATCTCCGTGTTTCCCCATGACCAATCACTGAGCAGTATTGTTTGTCAACAACAACAACAACAAGAAAAGGTTCAATAAGAAACCGCACCAATTTGCACCATAAGTGTATCTGAAACTTTTTCTTACACTCACTTTAAACCCACTCCAGCTTTAAATCACTTCCGGTATTAACAGTATGCCTTTGAATTCTTTTGAAACTGAGTTGTTATGATTCATGTTATTGCTACTTGTCTTTATTGGGAGTATATTTTTAAAAAAAAGTAATGTGTAAATATTTTGCAGGATTGGCCATTATAATGACAACCTATAGTGACTTTATTTTCACACACACACACAAAACACGCTAAAATTTCTAGATTTTGCAATTTTCTGTAAAAAAAAAAAAAAAAAACATCATACAACATCATGCAAACATGAATCAGAAAAAGGAATCTGAGAGAAACGTGCTCGTGATATTAATTTATAGACGTCCAGATGTGGGAGTTTTATTATAGAGGGAACATTTTATTACATCACCCTGAGACCCTAAACGACATCAACTTTTTTTTTTTTTTTGGAAAGCGTTTGATCTGTTTTTGTTCTTTGTTATTAAAGTTGCTGAAGCATGATGGTGGTAGCATCCGGTTGTGGGGATAAGTGAGTATGAATTAATCCTAACAGGCTAGACTTCTAGAAAGTGGTTGGGAATAATCTGGGCATGGTGTTGGAGCCAAGATTTTATTGAGATCATCTCACGCAGTGTGGCAAGGAATAGTCTTTAAAAAAAAAAAAAAAGGCGTAATCGTACGACGTGGCTTTAGGAAATCTAAACAGGACGTGTCTGTGAAATCAGTGAAAAAGGCCAATGTGGGATAAATGATATTGAAGTAAAGATCTTGTTGCTCTCCCAGACTCATAACCTGTGCTTTATCTCTGTGCCTAAAGGTAACAGAAACCCATATCCTTTGTTATTTATTTATGACTGCGGCTAGTTCTCTGAGGGGCCTTTTTTTTTGGTTGACCTTTTTAAAAAATTTACAACATGCCCAAAGGGAACGTGACCTTTGTCACCTTTCTGTGTTCCAGCAGTGAACGGTTTAATGGTTCAAAACACACATATACACACATTTACACACATTTCAGCGACTCCACACTCATTCATGTGCCACATGCCATGAAATTAAACATACTGAAGCACAACAAACCTCAATTTGCCAACATTTTGTCCTACAGATTCGAAAACTGTACTTGCTTTCGCTTAAGTATTCACCCTTTTGAACTTTTCCCTGTTTTGTAGTGTTAAACCCTACAACTGAAATTGATTTAAATAGGATTTTGAGCATTTGATTTACACAACATACCATATGAAACCCATTCTTCTTGCTCAGGCTGGGTGAAACAGGATGGAGATCGATGATGAATTCTTACCACAGATTCAAACACGGTCAGGTCCACTCTAGTGTACCACTCTAGTGTAGCTTTGCCAGTATACTCTAGGAAGGTGAAGCTCCACCCCTGTCTCGAACACTTTCCCAGTACCTGTTGACGGAAAAAACATCCCCACTACAACATGCTACCACCACCATGCTTCACAGTGGGGAAGGTGTTCTCATGGTTCTCATCCCATGGTTACTTATCCTGAACATCTAACCTGACGTCTTCTTTGGGGCCAAACAGGCACTTTTTTTTTCCCCACTGATGTGCTGCATTTGTTAGAACCTGGAACACCAGCTAACATAAGTGATATGAGTTCTGTTTATCTTCTCAAAGCAGTGATAATTTGTGGTCAATTTTATAGATTGATTAAATATCTAATATGAGTGTAATCTCGTTTAAAAGCAGAGCAGTGGAAGCCATTGTGATACGACATCACGCTGAATCTGGGATCCACAGCCTCCTAAACAGGTACTCCTAGTCGGAAAGTTGGAAATAGTCTGACCGTTCTTGAAAATGTGTGGAAAGGTCACGTCACAGTTCGAGTGAACTTAAAGATCTCCACACTTATTTTTCATATCAGCATTATGGAATTCCCAAAGAGGGAATATTGTAACTTTGTGGACTTCAATTACACAAATTACACAAAAACGGACATAAAAACGGACTTTCACAGAAGAGCATGTAGCTTAAACTGCATTTATAGAGTAATAATTATAATAATTATTAATAATGAAATAATGATAACAGTTGCTTATCAGAGGTTGTTGTGTTCTTCAGTAGGACGCTCTTGATTGGTGATTGGTCCTATAGATCGCACTCGCATTCCAGAAACCAGTCCTGAGGCTATTTCCTCCCAGACCACCCAGCTGGCAAAGAACTATTACATCACATAACATTAAAGGTGCAATAGTCTTTTTTTAAATTTTTTAATTCCTTACTTGTACAAATAACATGAGATGTAGAACATTATACAAAGCCATGACCTTAGCAAAAGTGTTTTAAGTCGCTGGGAAAACCTGTTTGGAAAACTGGCCTCCGGTCCGGAACGCTTGTTTGTGTTTGGATCCGCTTCCTGTCAGTCATTCTGTAGACGCCGTCCTGTAGGGGCCACCGTAGATTCGGGGGCGGAGCTTTGTGAAACATGGGTAGGAATAATTAAAATGTTGAAAACCAGCTAACTGTCAGAGACGTAATCTTGAAAAGAAGAGGACTAATCGCCCTAAAGCACCTGTGACAGGCGGGAATGCAGCGTCTGTAGTTTGTTGTTCGGGACGTCACGTCAGCCACAGCCACAACAATTCCAACTATTTACACCTTTTTATTTCGGGGAGTTTTATTTTTAGCCGCGTGAACAGTTGTTCAGCCTGAACTCTGAGCTGCACAGCTGAAGCACACAACACCAGCTGCCCCAGACTGACCTGATGAATCAATCAACACGGAGGCCACGCCCTCCTCAAAATGTAGAATTTAAAACAAAAACAGCCACAAGATACGTCTTTTTCCCTCTGACGCCATTATATTATAACATTTATGGTGTATTTCAGATTTCTTTTCCACACTCGATCATCATATAGATGTGTTTGTCACGACTCTCGCCTGATTTATGGAACGATCAGGGAAAGTGTTCCAAAGAAAGCATCACATGACTAAACAAATGGCTGACGTGAATAATAATAATAATAATAATAATAATAATAATAATGGGCTGTTACTATAGGAACAATAACGTATTACAATGAGATTTGCAGATGCACTACTGTCGGAGCTGCTGTTATAGAAAATTTATCAACATCTGACGACCAATCAGAATCCAGAATTCAACAGCGCTTTTTTTATTACTAATAATACTTTCTGACAAATTCATTTTAATGAAAAGCACACACACATATTTAATAACAACAACAATAACAATAATAATAATAATTATAACTATTATTATTATTATTATTATCATTATTATTATTGTTATTATTATTATTATAATTATTATTATTGTTGTTATTATTATTATTATTGTTGTTGTTGTTGTTGTTATTACTGTTGTTATTATTATTATAATTATTATTGTTGTTATTATTATTATTGTTGTTATTATTATTGTTGTTGTTATTGTTATTATTATTATTATTGTTATTATAATTATTATTGTTGTTATTATTATTATTATTGTTGTTATTATTATTATTGTTATTATAATTATTATTGTTGTTATTATTATTATTATTGTTGTTATTATTATTGTTGTTGTTGTTGTTGTTATTATTATTGTTATTATTATTATTATGATGATTATTATTATTGTTGTTGTTGTTATTGTTATTGTTATTATTATTGTTGTTGTTGTTATTGTTATTATTATTATTATTATTGTTATTATAATTATTATTGTTGTTATTATTATTATTGTTGTTATTATTATTGTTGTTGTTGTTATTGTTATTATTATTGTTATTATAATTATTATTGTTGTTGTTGTTATTGTTATTGTTATTATTATTATTATGATGATTATTATTATTGTTGTTGTTGTTGTTGTTGTTGTTATTGTTATTATTATTATAATCATTATTATAATGACTGGCATTGTGATCACAAAATATATCTAATTATATCAATGATTTTGCAGTAAAATATTTAAGGAGAATGTATGATAATTGGGGAATTTTATGACGTATGTTTTTAAGTTTTAATGTTCTGTAAATGTTCTGTAAATGTTCTGGAGTTTGAGAAGAGCAGCAGGACACCTCCTTCATTGCTCCTCCTTT
>CM074978.1:579460-594346 GCA_037576825.1 Pangasius krempfi
AACTGTCCTGTGAACAATCAGCAACTGATAGGACATCCCTGACCAGAGGATGAACCCTCTCAGCCAAGAGGAACCTCCGTCAAACTTATTGATCTACGCCGTGGGCCAAGACCAGATGGCTCACCCAACACATCTTTGCGAGTCTCATCCAACATCTTCAAGGAGTTCTCTTCAACAAACAGCTCAAGAGAGTCTCCATCCACATCTGAAGGAAGTCTCATCAACCAAGAGCTTTAGAAGTTCATCACGAGGAGGAGATCACGCTTGCTCCGAGACCCCGCATCCAGACTGGTTCCTGCAGAGCCTCCAACTCCCGACTTCCGTTTATCTTCCCCATTGGTCTTTCGAGACGCTACTTAAGGCCAACCAGACCGCCGACCAATCAACGTCGCCGGAAACTCCTTCCAAACGTCAACGCAACGAGGGAATCCCCGGCAACACGAACGCAAGTATAGTACCTCCAGATTCTCGCTGAACCGGTGCAGTTAATACAAGTTTAAAGCCCTTCGAAACGAAGCGAAACTGATAAACTGATAAGTTGATGGTTCGTTCAGGTCTGAGAAATTTCCCCTTCTGAGCTGATCTGCTAATCTCCTGCATATATTGGTGGCGAATACATCAGCTTAACCTAAACAGCTAAATTCCTTACACAGTGTGGAATTTGTGTGTTTAACAGGTTTAACAGCATTTCTCGACTTAACAAGGACTCTTTAGCTGAACTGAGGAAACTGGAGCTTCTGATGATGCACGGAAACAACATCCATCAAATCCCCGATGGTGTTTTTCGAGACTTGATGTCCTTGCAGGTAAATTTACTGAAAAAGAGTCGTATGTAAAATGAGATCATTCTAAAAGAACAGTTCATCTCTGGTTAAATACGTTTCTGTCTTTCTGTTTAATAAAGTGACCAATTATTTTCACGTGATTTTATTTTTTTTTTTGGACATTTATTTTCACACATTGATTTTTTTCACATGGGATCTTTACTCATGATTTATTTTCACATGATCTTTTATAAATGGTTCATTTACTTGCATGTGATTTTTTTTTACAGATTTCTTAGCATTTTTCAAAACACTTGATTCACTTATTTTTACTTATTTACTTGATTTATATTTATTTTCACATCATTTATCTTCACGTGATTTTTTTTAAATAATTGATTTTTTCACAATTTTTTCTTTGCAAATGTGATTTTTTAAACACCTGATTAATTTAACATGCGATTTTTATACATGATCACGTGTGAAAACATATGATCACAAAGATACAGATTAATACTTTTTATTACTTGCCTGATATCTGACCCTGACTTCAGTTTCATGTTCAGTTCAGTTTCATGAATCACAGAGAAGGAAAACAATCCATGTCTAATCATCACGAGGAACATGGAAACAATTCATCTCTGAATCTGAGAATATGTGAATGATTAGATCATTTTTACTTATTATAATCAGCATCACTGTCCAAATACTGACATGAATATTACTTTCAGGTACTGAAAATAAGCTACAATAAAGTCAAAGTGATCACAGGTCACACGTTGTCTGGTCTCACGCGCCTCGTAAGGCTGCACCTGGACAACAACCACATCGAATTCATCCACCCGGATGCCTTCAGAGGCATGACATCACTTCGTCTACTCCATCTCGAAGGGAACCATCTGCAGAAGCTCCATCCTTCTACCTTCAGCACATTTTCCTTGTTAAATCACTTCCCGGTCTCCACAATCAAACATCTCTACCTAGCGGACAATTATCTGACGTCCCTGCCGAGAGAAATGCTGAGAAATATGCCGCACCTAGAGAACATTTTCCTGTACGGAAACCCCTGGACCTGCGACTGTAGGCTGAATTGGCTCCAAGATTGGATGACACGCCATTCAGGTAACGTGAAAAGGGTATTTAGTACCGATTGAAAGCGGTAGTGATGATAAATATTAGTGATGTAGTGATGTTTGACTCATCCTGTACTAATCTTGTGATCATCCAATGAAATGCACTCCAGACCGTATATGTCCCTCCCCCGGGGGATGTGTGTGTGTGTGTATTGCTCTACTGTAGCAGCTTGTTAGCAGTAAATATGGTTCGTCTGCGTGTTTTTGGCATCAGCCTAGCACTTCAACATGTCGTCACTCTGACTTCCTGATTTCAACATATGGAATCAAATTTCATGGTTCAGTTTTGAAATAAGAACAGTTCTTGGTTGGGCACGAAATACTGATTAAGAATATATATATGAGAGAATATATACATCCAGTTATAGTTTATGAACAGCATCCAGTAAAGTCTTCCTTTTTTATTCATTTCTAGGGGTGATGAAATGCAAGAAGGACAAGGCACATGCCAAAGATCAGCTATGTCCAGTGTGTGCCGCACCACAGCATCTGAGCGGAAAACAAATCTCTGAACCCAAGGATTTCCAATGCACAGGACCGGTCATTAGCAACTCTCCAGGGAAGGACGTGTCACATGAGGAATACCTCACTGAGCTTCTTTCTCTGGAGGATTTCAAGCCACCTTTTGGAAACATCACGCTGAACCTGTCAGATGAACATGGAAACAGGGTGGACTTGACCTGCCAAGTTGTAAAACCGAGGGATTCCACAGAAATCACGTGGAACTACACTGAGACTTTGCAGATCAGTGCTAACATGACTCTCTCTTTGGACCTTGAATGCCCGATGGACAGGGAGAAGTATGCGAGCTTCTGGCGACTGCTTGCGTACTACAGCGAGGTTGCTCTGCACCTGCGCAGGGAGATTATGTTAAATAAAGGGCCTGACCTGAGCTACAGATACAGACAGGACATTGAGAGAGATGCGTACTATTACACTGGAGTCCAAGCTAATATTCTGTCCCATCCATCTTGGCTCATGCAATCGTATGTGAATATACAGCTCAACAGGCCCTATTCCACATCCAAGACTGTAAAGCTCATTTTTACTACTCAGATGTCTTCCATCACAGATAGTGAGCAGGCAAGATGGCTGAAGAGATCCTGGGTTATGATCAAACATAGCAATGCAACCCAGATGACATTTAGTTCAGTCGTGGGCAGTATGATTGAGATGGACTGCAATGTGGTGAGTTCTGGAGGTCCAAGCATTCAATGGATGTTGCCTGATGGCTCTAAGGTTAGGGCATCTTTCAGTAGCCCAAACAACCGGATATCTGTGTCTAGTACAGGTAAACTTCTTATCAAAGCAGTGGATCATTCAGACTCCGGTGTTTATTACTGTACCGCTGAAGTTCTGGGAGATGTAGATCTTCTTCCTTTTCGTTTATCAGTTGTTGAATCCTCCAGACCCTCCATAGGTGATGGGGTCAAGATTGCGTATGAGAAATTTGTTGGAGAATCTGTTTATCTGCCTTGCAGTACCACCGCATCACCAGATGCCGAAGTGAACTGGATCTTTCCAGACGGCAGTATTATCAACGCCAAAGCAAACTCATCTAGAGGTTTTATCTTCTCCAACGGAACTCTATTCATTCCTCACTGCAGACCTGATGATAATGGAAATTACAAATGTGTGGCTCTGAATCAACATGGTGAGGACACTCTTTCTGCAAAGCTCACTGTTATGAGAAGGCAAGGAACACAGCCTCTCAGACGGTATCCCATGGGGCCACTGTCTGCAGCAGGTGTGTCTACAAAGGTCAGAGCTATTTTAGAGGATATGGAGGAGTCATCTGGTGATGATACAGGCCAGAAGAGAATGCCATCAAATAGAGGTTTTATGAAACAAAGGAGGGGACCACAGTCAAGGTCACAGGGCTATCCAGTCAGGAATTTGCAGAGAAATTTTCCTGGCCACAGGAAGCCAATTAAGAAAGGTTTGAATGGACAACAAAGGAAAGATGCTCTTGGGAACAGGAGAAGAATGAATAAATCCAACAACAAAATAGATCCACAGAGATGGGCTGACCTTTTGGCCAAAATTCGTGAGAAAACAGTTCCAAATGCCACAACACCTAGCTCTAACACAAACATTCCAGTAGAAAGGGTTCAGACTGTAGATCCAGAATCTCACAATAACATAGAAGGATCTTCCCCGGATGATGTGAGCCCACTGAAGGAAGAGCCAAATGCCATTATCATGTCTCAATCTCATAATACACAACCAGTCACAGCTCCTTCACATAATGAATACCAGTTGCACCAAATATCACCTCCTGAATCAAGCATCAAGTCAGATGAAGTAACACAGAGACCTGCAAAAACCACAGCTGCACCTAATTACATTACCACTGAGATAAATATCCTGGAGGGGAACCATGTAAACACCTTAACTACCAGCACTTCACACAGAGAAGAAAGACAACGAAACCAATTGGAAAATAACCCAGCTGCTCCCAATTCAGAGTTAAAGAATGAGCTTGACATCTCAATGAAGTCTGCTGATGTTAAGGAATCCTACACAAAGAGTGAAAATGGCAGTGCACAATGGACGATTAGCACTTCAACACAGACAACCAAAGTAAATTCAGCTAATGTTATAAAGCAAAGAGCTCTGTCTAGTTCATATTCCAGGACCCCTTGGAACTCCAGGAGGCGATTTGGAAGCAGGGGACGAATAAACCGATTAAGACTAAGACCATCTTTGCCCCTAATCACTAGCAGACCACAGTTATTTACAGCACCCAAGGCCACTGGAACGCACAACCCATCAATCACTACAACCACGTCCGGCACACTAACAGCAGGCACATCAGCCTATTCCACTGCTACATCTATTACTTCTTCCCAATACCTGAAATCCTTAACAGACAAAGATGGTAATGGTATTGATCAAACGAATGTCTTGCTGTTAGCTGACAAAATCAATCCACTTGCACACAAATTGGAGGCGAGTGAATTTTCCACAATCCAGAAGACTGAACCAACTCTAAATGTCCCACAATATGGTTTACACCACGCAATACGCATTACACCACCAGCAGTGACTGTGACCACATCTCAGAGGAGAGCAAATAAAGATATATCTGAAGACAGTTGGCAAAATGTGCAGATATTCACTACAGAGATCAAGATGAATTACCACATCACTACATCTCAGCCAGAGGCAGATTATGAAACACTTGCAGCTACTCAAGGGGGGCTTACAACCCGAATTTCAGCACTAAAACCATCTCAGAAGCCTGTCACTGAGGATGAAGCAACAGACACCATTCTTCACATATCTGAATCACACCCAGAGAAAAGTCTCAGTAGCTTGCAAATACTCAACTCTACACATAAATCTGTCAAATCTGCAGCTGCTCCTGTCAAACCACTTCAAACCCCAGTTATATTTCCATATGAAGTAACTAAGGCAGAAGATTTACTAAAGAATTCATTTTCTGAATCTTCAGTGAAACAAACTCAACCTGGGTTTCTAACCACAACACTTCATACTGTTCCAGATGAATATGATTCTGTTTTTCCCATTACGACTCCAGGCCCAGAGGTGGGAGATGGAGAGTTGCCGTTGTATAACATAAGCAAACCCTCTGGTATCATTTCAACAACGACATCTACAACACCACCACCAACCACTAAAGCCAAGATTCAAATATCAACAAAACCTCTCACAACAACAACAACAACAACAACAACAACCATGACACCCTCAATAACATCCACAGAGTCTGGTTTTAACACTCCAAATATAACCACTAATTTTGGAGAAACAACCTCTTTAAAACCCAGCATCCAGATAGCAGATAACAGAATTCCATTTTACTCAAGAATCCCTCCAACTAACCACATTCCTGATCCGAATCATGGAAGAACCCTTAATACCAATTCATCTGTGGAAGTCATAGCAGGATCAATTGGTACAATCAGATCAAGCGTGTCACCCAAATCTTCTACAACCACTACTCGGACAACAACTACAAGCCCAACACCAACTGCAAAGCCTCTTAGCATAATTCAGACAGGTGTAGTCTCTACAAACCGGCACCTTGGCGAGAATGTCCCTCTTCCTCAGCCACCATATGGTCCTGTACTGAGAGCAAGGCCCAGAATCACCACTGCTAATCATACCACAGTCAGCGTGAATGCTGAAACAGATGTGCAGTTTCCGTGCAATTCTGTGGGGGAACCTAAACCTTTTCTTACCTGGACCAAAATCTCTACAGGTGCGAATAAACAAATATTAAACATAATTTCTTCATCTTTAAACAATAAATATAAACAAAGACATTGATTAATATCTAAATTACCGAGTTGGGTCTGTTTGTCTGTCTTCCAAATGTAAACCTGATATTTTTTTAATAACAGTATTTTGCATGCTGAGCCACAGTTGGACACAAGCCATGGAGTCTTGCCTCTGTGTAAAATGCAAAAGCCATCAATATTCTCTACTGGCCCATGACATGTCCAAAGAACATGTGTGCACCTTCTGTTTCTTTGTGGTGACACAGACAGAATCAGTTATTTACTGTTACACATGCAGTGTTTCAATGAACCTATGATTACTTCAACAGATTACTTCCATATTGATGGACATAAGTTTTTCTTTCTTTCTATTTCTGTTTTTCAGGGGCTATTATGTCAGCAAATACCAGAATCCAGCGATTTGAGGTCCAGCCCAGTGGAACCTTGGTAATCCGCAATGTTCAGCTCCAGGATCGTGGCCAGTATGTTTGCACTGCTGAGAATCAATATGGTATTGAAAGGATGATGGTTACCTTGATGGTTCTGGCCCAAATGCCAAAAATCCTGCTTCCATGGCAGCATGACATGACCGTGTACTTGGGAGACCACGTCAACCTTGAGTGTCAAGCACAAGGTCTTCCCCATCCTCAGATAAGATGGGTGCTTCCAAACCAGACGGTGGTGCAAGCAGTCAGCACTAGGGAGCAGAGATTAATGCTTTTTAGCAATGGGACACTTCATATGAAGCAGACTAGTTATCCAGACAGTGGAATCTATAAGTGCATCGCCAGTAATGTGGCTGGAGCTGCAACAATATCGATTCGGCTCCATGTTACTGCACTTCCACCCATAATCCAGCAACAGCGACAGGAAAACCACACCATTTCTGAAGGTCAGACCATGTACATCCACTGCAGCGCTAAAGGAGCCCCACATCCAGTGATTCGCTGGATCACCTTCAATGGCATGCAAATCCGTCCTTCCCAGTTCATCAATGGAAATCTGTTCGTCTTTCCCAATGGGACGCTCTACATTCGCAACCCAACAGAAAAAGACTCCGGTACTTACGAGTGTGTTGCTGTGAATGTTTTGGGCGTAGCCAAGAGAAGTGTGAGTGTGTTGGTGAAGAGGACTTCCTCTACAGCCAAAATTACCTTCACATCACCCTTAAGAACTGATATCAGTTACGGTGGCAATCTAAGGTTAGACTGCAGTGCTTCAGGAAGCCCTGAACCGAAAATCATCTGGAAAACTCCGGCGAAAAAACTCGTTGATGCACATTTCAGGTACGTCATTATGACAAGTGATAAGCATGTGACCCTAAATTGACGCTAGTAAGCAACAAAGTGACAGGCATTTGTTAATCTTCTGTGTGCGTGCAACATGGAGCTGTATTTTCAGTGATAGTGGTGAGCGACAAAGCGACAGCATGACATTTCAGCTGAGACTTTCTCAAGTCTGTGTTAAATTAGGTATGATGCAATAAAGCGACAAATCCGATTGGCTCGTACTGATCCTGTGGCGCGTGTGGTCCAAGGGTTCTTCAGTTCCACACACACGACTTTAATTCCCACCTGCAATTAGTTCCCATTTAGTGTTTGATGCAAAAATGGAAGAAAAACTTTTAAGCGTGGTTTCATCGTGGTGTCATGTACAACCTCTCATTAAACGTGTAGAGAGACATTAGGAAGAAAAATCAAGCCTGGAAAGAAGTAGCAGAGATTGTTATTGCTTCTGCTGAGTGTATGTAGCTAGTACAGTTAGCTCTCTTTGCTAATCTGAATGAAGCTGATCAGATAATCAATTTTCACACTGGATCAGTGTTTGTTATTTAATTTGTGTTTATCTAGTTAAGCTGTAGGTTACGTATATTGGCTACTACATTTTCTCATCAGAATTAATCATTTGGTAACATTCTGTTCTTCTTTTAGACAGTAAATTATTGGAATTGAAGTCTGTTGCTGCAGAAGAATTTTTTTTTCCATCATAAAAGTCATAAAATCAATACAGATTTTAATTAACTCTTGTAACCAGCTATCTATCCTCTGACTAAAACTAAAATACACACAGGAAAGAGCCACTTTTTTTGGTAAACTTTACTTGTGTGCAAAGATTGCTGTTTAATATAGTGTTGATAATACCTACCATAGATCAATGTAGTTTCGTCATTTACTACAGTCCAATGTTCTAAGGAAGTTCACCTGGTAAGAATGTGAATATATATACAGGAGTTGTAGTAGTAGAAGAAGAATTCGCTTGCAGATAAAAGGGCCGTCCTTACAACTTCCAGATGTGACGAGCAGACTTTGGACCTCAGTGCACCATCTGTTGCCGATTACAAAGCAAACGCCTCCATCTTTGCTCTAGACAGCTGACTAAGTAGTCTAGTCCAAGCTCATAATTCCTGGAGTTATGGAAGCTTTGCCCAGAGTGCATGAGTTCATCCAAGTTTCAGAGAACACAACAGACCGAAGTCTTAATGTGCATCAATCAGACAACGAAACTCATCAATCTTCCTGACCAAAAAGTGCGCAAATTGAAAATTCTTTCATTTTAATGATATCAGATGTTTCCTTACATACTTGTTACCGAGCTTTCGGGTCAGGTTTCTCCGATCTTCAATCATAGATAGGACGAGGCAAAGATAATGTCATTCTTAGTCTGATAAATGAATTACAGGCTACCTTCCTACTTTTTTTTTTTATTCCCCCTGCAACATGGTTGATATTCTTCAGGTTGATTTTCTCCAGACTTCTCTCTCATTCATGTGCTGTCATGTTTGGAACATTATTTAGTGAACTCGAGGTGACAGGTCTTAAAGATAAACTCAGGATAAATCTGTGGCAGATTATGGTTGCTCTTTGATTTCCAAATGGAAAATAGTACTTGAATAAAAAGCAATATTAGTGCGGTGAAGTCTTTTTTTTCCCGTTCTGTCAGCAGATGAGTGTATCATTCATGCATTTAGCTAGGAAGCAAGAAGCGAGTGATTTAGATCAGTGGCAAATTAACATCAGGATATTTTGATATTATATGATATGATGTACATCGCATATTGAGATAATACCCTTACGTCAAAACCTTAAGCAATAAGATCAGCGAATCAACCTGCCATGTGTCAATTTGGCATAAAAAGTGGTTATATTTCCATTTAATTATTTGACAGTCACCCAATCCAAAGCCAGAGCTGTTAAGTAACCCAAACAGCTGTGAAACTGGAATCTAATTCAAGCATGAAGCTGTTAAAGGAGCCGGCAGTCGCCAACAGACCAGACATACTGCAGGGGTGGAAAAAAGTACAGAGAAACCATGTTTAAGTGAGTGTGAAATGTTTATGGGCGTCAAAATCTTAATTAAAACTATGGAGTCAAAAACTTAAGATATTGAGTGAAATTTTATGTAAAGATACTCAAGTGTTCATAAGTAAAAGTAAATATTTTTAACTGATCCTCAATTTACAATCCAGAAATATATTTATTAATTGACCATTTATTCAAAGTTTACAATAGAATTTGCCTTGCAGTTCAGCTAATGTATAAGAACCCTGTTGGAATGAATGCGAAGGTGGCATTAACAACAAAACAAAACTAGCTAGCAGATTTATGAATTTAAAGCTAACTCACCTCAACGTGTTTGGTAAATTATTAAAGGCTGGTCTTTACCATCTTAACAATGTAAGGGCATGGAAGATCATCTTGCTGATTGTTAAAGCGTGACCTTTTGTCAAAGACCAATTAGGACGGTTTCATTTGACATCAATGTAAATTTTGTTGTCTTTAAAAATAGTAATTTTAAAAAAAGTTTTTATGAAAACACAAGTGAATGGCATAGAGGGCAGGAGAAATTTAGGGGGAAAAAATCTCATGCTGTTTGAGATTTTTAACAAGTACATTGAAGTGTGTTTTTTTTCTCTTGTAAACGTACTTGAATAAGAGTTCATTTATTCAATTCCAATAATTTTCGAATTGAAGTACAAATCTTCCAAAATGTTACTTAAGTGTAGTAAGGAAGTACAATTACTCAAGATAGTTATTGGAGGAACAGAGAGACCTGCAAATTGAAAGGTGAAAGCTAGAGGAAGTGCTATTAATTATAAATACTACTCACAGAACAATTAACATGGTATTTGTTATTATAGAGCATTTTTGTTGCTGCAAATGTTTCCCTAGACTCCAAGGAAAGAGAAGAAATCGCATCATTCCTTTTCTTACTGTTCATTATTTTTTACCTTGAAAATGCCATTATATTCCCACTTTTGTCCATACCATGCTGTTATTCACTAATCATTATTTATCTTTAAATTAATCTGACGTTTCCTTCTTTACTTCTTTCTAGCTTCGATCACAGAATGAAAGTCTTCAGCAATGGCACTCTCACCATTAAATCAGTAACAGACAAGGACCATGGAGACTACCTCTGTTTGGCCAGAAATAAAATCGGAGATGATTTTGCCCTCCTGAAAGTGAATCTCATGATGAAAGCAGCTAAAATTGAACAGAAACAGTTAAATAACCACAAAGTTCTTTATGGAAGTGATTTGAAGGTGGACTGCATTGCATCGGGCCTCCCGAACCCTGAGATCAAATGGAGTCTTCCAGATGGCACCATGATTAATAGCATCATGCAGTCGGATGACAACGGCGTGCGCACAAGGAGGTATGTTGTATTTGACAATGGTACCCTCTATTTCAATGACGTGGGTATGAAGGAGGAGGGAGACTACACATGCTATGCTGAGAATCAGATTGGCAAAGATGAAATGAAAATTCATATCAGAGTAGTGGCAGCTGCGCCAACTATACACAACAACACTTTTGAGGAGATCAGAGTCTCACATGGGGAAACAGCATCGCTTACTTGCAGGGCAAAGGGGCAGCCTTTACCAACAATAGCATGGCTTTCCCCAAACAACCACATCATAGCCCTGCCAGCATCAGATAAATACCAGCTTACCACTGATGGGATTTTGCAAATCCATAAGGTACAACGGTTGGACAGTGGAAACTACACTTGCTTAGCCAAAAATACAGCAGGTACAGACAAGAAGGTGGTCAGTGTAGAAGTTCTGACTTCAGCACCCATCATTAATGGACTAAAAAGTCCCATGACCAGAGCAGAAGAGACCGCTGAGAAGGACCAGCGGGTTCTCCTGCACTGCAAAGCTGAAGGAACACCATATCCCCAAGTCATGTGGATAATGCCTGAGAACGTTGTGCTTCCTGCTCCTTACTATGGCAGCAGGATCGTGGTTCATGGCAATGGTACTCTTGATATTCGCAACTTACGCAAGAGTGACTCTGTCCAGCTGCTCTGCATAGCTCGCAATGAGGCAGGCGAGGCCAGACTGCAGGTACAGCTTCACGTTACAGAGCGTGTTGAGAAACCAAAGCTGAAAAGCTTGGCCACAGAGACTGTCCAATTCACCAGTGGAGTCTCTGTGATCCTTAACTGCTCCATGGAGGGAAACCCCCATCCCGAGATCACCTGGTTCCTTCCCAACGGAACAACCCTATTGAGAGGAACTAGCATTTTCCATTTCAACCATCTCCCTGACGGAGCTTTGATCATTAGAGAACCTTCCGTTTCAGACACAGGGATTTACCAATGCGTGGGCCGTAACAGTGCAGGTTCTGTGGAACGGACAGTGACTCTAGAGTCCAGCCAGAAGCCTGTCATCAGCAGCAAGTACAGCTCATTGGTCAGCATTATCAATGGAGAAAACCTTCAGTTGAACTGTCTGTCAAGTGGTAACCCAATACCCAAGCTTACCTGGACTCTACCAAGTGGAGAAATCCTCACCAGGCCACAGAGATTGGGACGATACCTCATTTTTGATAACGGTACCTTAACAGTCCAAAAGGCCTCCGTCTACGATAGGGGGGCTTACCTTTGTAATTCTGCCAACGAACACGGGTCCTCGTCCATGTCAGTCGCAGTGATTGTGATTGCTTATCCACCGCGCATCACCACTGGACCCTCAGCGGTCACTTATGGGAGACCGGGACTTGCAATCAAGCTTGACTGTGCGGCAACTGGTATCCCAAAGCCGGAGGTACTTTGGGAAATGCCTGATAAAACCCAGCTCAAGTCAGGCCCCCATCTACGGCTTTACGGCAACAGGTACCTCCATCCACAAGGCTCTCTGGTCATCCAGAACCCGTCGAGCAGAGACAGTGGTGTCTATAAGTGCACCGCCAAAAACGTGGTTGGCAGTGATAGTAAAGCAACCTACGTATATGTGTTTTGATACAAAATATTATATAAATACCTACACGCCTTAAAGAACTGCCGTGCAGAGAATACTGATAATAGCGAGTGAGTTACTTTGTAGATACAGGATATGTTGGTTTATTTTTTTTTTCTGCTGGTAAATACTCTCTTGTAAATATAGTATTAAAGAAACTAAAGAAACTGTTCAACTGCTTTCATGATGCTGGGAGGAAATTCACGGTGTTTGGTTTTGATCCATGCTTCTCAAAGTGGGCTCCAGGGACTCCCAGGTATCCGTGAAGCAAAGCGATGAGGTCTGCAAGTTTCTCGTTTTGTTGCAATGGTGGAAACCACAATTATCAAATTACTATTATTATGTCTGCAAATAATGTTAACTGGAGTTTAATGGCAATTTTAATTTAAAAAAATAGTTTCCATGGGTTGAAAGTACAGAAATAAAGAAAACCTCTCTGCTTTCAAAATATTATTGTACACATTTAAATAATGTGCCAATTTTTTTTTTAATAGTTTGTTTGTAAAATAAGTCCATACTGAGGTTTTTATTTACAGTAAAAAGTTTAAAAAAAAACCTTTTTTAATGTTACAGACAAATGCATTATCAGGGAGCTTACAAAGATATTAAAATTCACCTATATCTACAATATATTTTATGCTAAAGGACCAGGCTTTAAAGTAATTTCAAACATTGTATTTTTGAATAAGTAATGTCTGTTATTTGTTTGCGTACACTACATTTTATAGCAGAATGTGTTCTATTGAGTCTTATTTAAACACGTAAGGGTATATCTTTTTGCAAACTGAGTTTAAAATAGGCATTGCAAATCTTTTTTTTTTTTTTTTTTGCTGTTATGTCATGCTATAGTAACACTTACTATTTCTTTTTTTAATTTATTTGTCTTTTAAAGACTGATCAATTTCGTTTTTAAGTATTGAATTTTTTTTGGTGAGAAGCTCATGGCTGCACTTTACATCTACCTTTTAAATAAACAATGCAAGTATTTCAATTAATTAAACAATTACCTGATGAATTACAATAAACACACATTATTTAAACGAGCCAATTCTTCTTCTCTTCGCTCCACAGATCTCTCTTAACATTGAGGAAGAAATAATCCCTGACTCTTTCACTCGCTTCTTGTTGTTCAGTCAATTAAACAGTTTAAATCTTTGAGTGTCGTCATCTGTACAAAATGTGTAGGCACTCTTCTCTATTTTGATGATGATATAACGGCTCAAGAGTCCTCAGATTCCTGTAGAAATTCAGAAGAGCGTCCTACAGTGCCCTGTAAATACTGATGACTGAGTAGACTTCTCTTCTGTGGCTGGAGGAACAGACATAAGATTGATTTATGAGAATCCATAACACCAAAAAAAAAACAGCCTCACGACTTTGAAACAGGTGTGTAAGGCCATTAGCAAAACTCGAAACGTCTGGTTTTGACATACTTAAGTCTAGATGACAAACAGCACGTATGACATTACAACAAACGGCAGTCTTGCTAACGCTGTGTGTTTGGCAGTGAGGTATTTAAATCATTAGCATTATTAGCTAATGTGAAACTCAAGAAGCCCAAAATTGTTAGCATGGACGCGTAAGCTAAGCGTTCATTTATTCATTTATTTATGGCCACCACAGTTAGCTAGCTAGCACAGAAGAGAACTGTTCCTTGACCCACTGACCACAACGAACAAACAGGTGAACATACATTCGTCAAGCTTTTTTAGCTACTGATATTATATCAGTAATGATATTGATAACTATTATGATATTAAATGCATAATGCTAGTGTCCTTTAATGAGACAATACAGACAAATAACGAGATAATAACTCATTATTTCAAGATATTAAGTCACAATAAAGAGATAATACCTTGACGAGTATTTAAGTCGAAATAATAAGATAATCTGCAGCTAGTGAACTATTCCTGATCCCACTGAACACAACGAACAAACAGATGAGCATACATTCGTCAAGCTTTCAGTGATATTGTATTATAACTAGCCTATGACAATGATATTGTATTCAGAACGCTAGCATATTTCATAAGATGTTAACTTTGTCCATAGTAACTGTTTAACAGGAATTTAGCTATTTTAGTCGATCATAAAAACTGTAGAAGTGCTTACCTCACTGCGGTTCATATCTTCCATTTTGACTGTACTCCAGATCTTTTCACTTCTCGTCATGGATGTGAGCGTGACAGATGACTGTGATTGGCCAGATGTTGAGTTCAACCACTCTGATAGTGTCCAGTTTTTCCTATGAATCCTGAATAATTCACCAATGTAGAGGCTTTTTTAGATGTTTTCTGGCAAAGTGTAATCTGGCTTTCCTGTTCTTAAATGTTCCCAGCGGTTTGCACCTTGTTGTAAACCTTCTGTATTTACATTCATGAAGGAGTCTCCTGATTGTAGATTTTGACAATGATACACTGACCTTCTCCAGAGTATTCTTGACTTCTGTTGATGTTGTGAAGGGGTTTTTCTTCACCAAGGAAAGGATTCTGCGA